>JBBMOI010000020.1:1060000-1187500 GCA_038088405.1 Porites divaricata | reverse complement strand
TAAGTAGAACTCCAAAGGAATTACTCATGCTGTGGAAGAACTAAAAAAAGACATAGACTTAAGGCTATTTTTGAATTGAATCGAGTTCCTTGAAATATGGGAAATGTGTCCTTGAAAGTCCTTGAAAAGTCCTTGAATTTTTTTATTCAAAAAAGATACGAACCCTGAATCAAGTAATTTATTTCTTGACTCATGTTTTTATTCACTCGCCTTGTTTTATTTTCTTGTTACAGTTGAGGGGAGAAGTATATGACCAATTTGTCAATGCTGATCAAGTTGCTGGAGTAAAGGTTTGATAATTTTCGTGTTTTGTTGTTGTCAAAATCAACAAAATTTAAAGTAAAAAGCTGACGTTATTCCCTGGTTTGCTCATCGTAATGTTCCTTCTCTACTCTATGCTCTACTCTAATTCCAAAATAACCCTTATTTTTTTCCCTTCACAGTGGACACGATTTCCTCAGTTAAACAGTATTTTAAAAGGAATGAGGCGTGGAGAGGTTACAGTTTTTACTGGCCCAACAGGAGCAGGAAAAACCACCCTGCTAAGTGAGATGTCTCTGGACCTTTGTATGCAAGGGGTGAGTAGTTACCATATAAGAGAGATTTAGAACCATAATTGAAGCTTGTTAACATCTGTTTGTACTGCATGACTAAGTTCTCCCTTTGCGTGTCATAATACTGTTCTTTATGTCTACACAGTAATCAGTAGGTTCATTACAGGTTTAATTTTTAGCCCGATTTAGGTCGATTTTTATCTTGCGTTTACCTTTGGAAAATCAACCTGATTAATCGTAGCATGTAAATAGACCCCTATGTGTTGAGCCAAAGATCCCACCGACAAACTAAACCGTGTTAACCGGCCTTTAAACAACTTCAATTATAGGACGTGTAAATTATTTTTGTTGTTTTTGTTGATAGGTAAATACTCTTTGGGGGAGTTTTGAGATTCGTAATGTTCGTCTCGTGAAGATGATGCTTTGTCAGTATTCAGGGTGAGTTATGTAAAAATAAAACCAAAGTGATAATTGCCGGCCTATCATAGCAGCTGTAGACAAACTAACCAACCAATCAGAACGGGGAGAAAATAAATATTACCGGTTTTAGGCGCGAAGAAATGCTTGCGAGATTTTGGGTGCTTCTGATTGGTTTAGAAAGTGGCGCGAAGTGTGTCAACTAATCACGGAGCATAGCAATACGAAACCCAAGCTTGGTAAGACCTAAACGCCCTCCCATACTCGGAAAGATTGCTTGAGCCGAGGTTTTACAGATAAGCTTGACAAAGACTCAACGCTGATTGCTGTTCTAGGAATAAAAAAGGAATGTAATATGTTGCCTTTTCATTTTAGTTATGACATCATCACTTTACCTTCAGTTCTTTTTTATTTTAAATTTCTCCCAGTCCGCCCTTGCCAATCTCACATTATTCACCTGAAGAATATTCCTGAGTAATTGTTTCCTAGAACTTAATTGTAGGTGGTAAACGGCCAACTCTCGACTGTGTTTAATGTTACTTAATGGAAATCTTCAGGGGTTAGTGCTAGGCCCCTACATTGTTCGCCTTGTACACCAATGACGTACCAAATTCAGTTTCCTCTGGCTTTAATTTGTTTAAATATATACAAATGACACCACCGTACATGGCCCGGGCAACAGCTTTCAAATGCGGGGACCGCTGGATTCAATTTCGTAGGAAACTGGGGGAGTGATCCGAGGGCGCCGGTCTCTAAGCCCATTAAAACGGGTTTATCTTTTATTAGAATGCTACGATTAACAGAGTCAGTCATCTAGCAAAGATCGAATTGGTATTATCGCTGAAAAGCTGAATGCAGTGTCTTTTCCCACTTTTTCAGAAACAATCTAAAATTCCGGTCCGTTTTCTCCGGCTTTCCAGTACCAGCAAGTCGATCCTTGTTCATCAGTTTAGATCAATTTAAACTTGTGTGTGTAATGTTACTGGATTGGTGGCCGGATTGTGGAAAATATTAGCTTGGATGTGCGGAGATAAACCTGGTCCTCCGTTTAGAATACCAGCCTCATCATTAAAACTTTAATTAATTGATATACTGGGAGAGAATTCCAAATTTTAGGACCTTGGTGTAGAGTATTAAAATTTCCAACTGAAAATGTTGTGAACACTTGAGCATTTTGTTCCCAGGTTGAATTTGGAAAAAGACGTTGATAAGTTCCAGTACTGGGCGGATAAGTTTGAGATGCTTCCCATGTACTTTATGTGTTTCTACGGGGCTCAAAATATCAACACTGTTATAGAGGTGAGTTTTACCAGCGTCTCTATGTTTGCAATTAAGTTGTTATTTACCGAGCCCTTGGAAATGACTTGTTTGAACTTCAACCGAAAAAATTGAATAGATGATAAACCGTTGCAGTAGTTAAGGCCAAGATTTGGTGCAAGAAGAAGCCTGAGCAGCTTATAACTTATTGTATTTTTGCAAGAAATTTTTTAAATTGCAACAGGTCTTGACTATCGCTTTTGCAAGTGGAAGACGTTTCGGTATGATTCGGATCATCTTCGTCAGATTACAAATCATCTTTTGAATACTGCTACTACTACTACTACTACTTTTGATTATCTAGAATATCTTCGAAATTAGCCGAGTACGTGTGATATTGCAGATGTCATGGAATATGCGGGCGAAGTAACAGGTTGTCTAATAAAGTACAGGCTGTGGCTGGGATAAATTTTACCTCTCTCCTCTAATCGTAAGCAAGTAACTTGGGTGGTGCACTATAATGTTGCTTATCAGCAAAGTTTCTGAAAGTTTGTTTTCTTCCTCTTAGACTATGAGTCACGCTGCATATGTTTACGATATTGAACACGTCATCGTCGACAACCTACAATTTATGACGTCATACCTCAGGTATGTAGTTGCCCATAATGCATTTTATTTCCGTTTCCGGCGTTTTCTTCCTTCTCAGCCTATTGCAGGCCCCAAGATGAGATGCACAGCGCTTCTGAAAAGTACAGTGTGAAAACGCCTGGAGGCTGTGGAGAGAGGAAGCGTAGGAGCCCACTGATTCACCTCCTGGTATACCTTCTCAAACCTACTGTCAGTAGTAGTGTGGATCATTATCAGTCATCCGTTTGTCATCAGCAAAATGTCCAACGCGAATCGCGCGTGTGATTTTGGTGAATCCACGATGTCTCTCGCCTTGTTTTCCCGCCGCCCGGACTCCCTCTTCCCAGATCACGTGTGTCTTATTTTTACTTAACCGTGTTTTCGCGACGGTCCTTCTATCTCAGAACCTGAAACAAGCTACTCTCTTTTTGGGGTTGGAGTTCGCACTTAACCTGAAATTTTAAAATATTCTTCCACAACCCATAAAAAAAAAGTTCTTTAAAATCATTTTTTTTCTACCTTTCTTCGAAGTGTTTGTTATTGTACGTTTGAGTAGTAAATATTAATCTCGTGTGGTTTTTGCTATGACTTCTTACACTTTGTCGGGTTATTGAACCTTGACATTTTCTGTCATTAAAAGTTTTGTCTGCCTTTTTTAATTATTTGTTTATGTGTTCAATTTCTTCCAGTCGAGGAGACGACAGGTTTTCTGCCCAGAATCACGTCATCGCTGCATTGCGAAATTTCGCAAGTACCAAAAATGTTCATGTTACGTTGGTCATTCACCCAAGAAAGGTGTGTGTGTCTGTCTGTTCATTCAAGCCAGAGTTTTTTTTATTCTGGTCCATCTGTGGATTTTCCACTAAGATTGTTCACAGTCCCCTGTTTCTCGTAAGATCGTCGGGATCGAACACCAACCCTAAAGGGCGGCTATCAAGTTTGGCTTTAAATGTACCGCGCCAAGCCTAGGGATGAGTATCAAACCTACTTAGTGGGGAGGTGAAGGACAGTTTGGGAGTACGAGAGAAAAATGTTTTCTCTCTTTTTCTCGCCTCCCTCCCCCACCGTTATAAACCTCGGGGCCCGTCCCCTTCGCTACATTTGAAGACAAGATGGCCGTGCCTAACGGTAAGTGCTTGATCTCGCGATTTCAGAAGTAAAGAAAATTGCAAACAGTCTACTTTCCACTTTGCTGGTATTTCTGCTCTTTGGGGCTCTGCTGTTAAGCTTCATTTTAAAGGTTCGGGCAAGTTGCTTAATTGTATCAAGTGTCCACTTCTGTAATGGTTTTGCGCGATGCTGCAGGTGTGCAAACGCCTTTTATTTTTTGGAATATTGCGCGCAAAGAATTTCTTCACGTGTCTTTTTTCTGCCGCGTTGCTCCGTACAGTTAATTGCGCGATGCAAATTTCATCTTCAACCAATTAAACTTCACACGCTCACATCAGGGAGGCATCATTACTCGTCACTTCATTACTTGTAAACTCAGTGCGCCATAAGCAGTCTGGCAAAAGTCCGCCTGCCAGTATTGTAAATCACCATCACTGAAAAGCCCTGTGGGGAGTGGATGGTAACATATTTTCACAATACCGCTGGGATTACATTTCGCCCGTCGTACGAAATACTACAGTTTGTAATGGACCAAAAAATGTTGTCCGCAATATTGCTAGCAATATGGCCCGGCATGTTCTACCTTAACGGAATGTCGCTTCACATCCATTGTCTTTTTTTAGGAAAATGACGATGTTGAACTCCAAACGGCGTCCATTTTTGGAACTGCCAAAGCAAGCCAAGAAGCAGACAATGTGATCATCCTGCAGAGTAAGAAAGGAACAGCGCAGAAATATCTACAGGTGCGTAATTGAGCGCTCAAATTAAGACGTGAAGATTGATACTCAGAATTGTTTCTTGTCTAGTATCTCATTACATAGTTTGGGAGTGTTTAGTATCATGATGTGATGATACCCGTTTAATACGACCAAATTTTCATGGCCCATTGTGGTTCCACTCTGTCCCAGAGACAAGTCTGTACCAGGCTCTTAGATGGTAGAAACGTCGCGAAAACAAGGTCAAGCGAAAATAAGAAGCGCGTATAAAATACTACTCAAAAATAGGAAAGCGGGTGAACAAGTTCTCTTCGCCTCGAAAGAAGACCACTAATTGTTAGTTCTGATTTCTCCACCTGCCTTAAACGACTTCCTCTCGTTCTCTCTCCTTCCCTTTCTTTCTCCTTTAATTTTTTCTGGCTTCTCCCCCCTTCTTCCTTTCTCCTTTTCTTCCCTTCTTTTTACGTTTTAAGCCTTCCTCTTTTCTTCCATCTTTACCTCGGATCTTTCTCGCATAGCTGACTGGCTGATCCCATCATTTTTCCAAGAGATTCTTGCAAGCATCCTTTTTCAGTTTCTTTTTTCGTTTGCTACTTTTACGTAGGTGACTAAAAACCGTTTTGATGGCGTGCTTGGACGAGTTCCTTTGAACTTTGTCAGGGAGTCTCTATCAATGTCGGGATATGGTAAACAAATACCGCCAAACACAACACTGAACCTGGCAAAAAGGCGTCCTGAAAAACTCAAGGCAACGAGACTGGCAGGTGACGTAGATGTAGTCAAATTCTCAGCTCCAAAGATTATTCCTCCCAACAAAGTAATGGAAAGAAACCTTGTCTCGCCCCAGGCTGCTTATGTCGACAATGTTACAAGAGGCAATACAACTTTCACTAAAGTCGCTAATAACGAAGTGGTTGCTATTGAGAAAGAACGAGCGAATGAAGCAGTAGCGATATCAAATCAGCCAGGCAATAGTTTGTTAGATGGTGAAAAGAAAGAAACAGTCCAGAGGACGGTAAAAAAGATTTTAAGTGGAACTCGCCTGTTTACTAAAGCTGTCCCTCGAAACAATTACAATAGGTCTGGACTTACTGCTCAGGGAAATAGACCTGCAAATGTACCGAAACTTAATGGATGAGAAGACAACAAAGTTGTTGGGTTCATTTAATACTATTGGAGAGGGCTGCATTTAGGAAACAGCCGGAATACTTACTAAGATTACGAAGAAGTCTGTTTGAGACGCCTAAGTAACTGAACAGCGTCAAGACCCGTGCCTTAATAGTCGCACTTGAAGGAGTTCTTTTCTTATTTTTTTTAAAATAGGAAGATTTAAAAGTTTGGTGAAAAATAACTCTAGGCCGACCTTGACCTTTTATTAAACGAGCGTTGTGGTTGGAAGCTATTTTATCAGAAACGGCGAAATATTTTGAACAAATAGTAATGCTTGTGTCCATTTACGGGCCGAGTGAAAACTATTTTTAACGCCTTTGCACTATGCTTTGATGTGCTGTTGTATCACGAGCGCTGCCCCTGAGAAGATTGAAAGAAGTGCAAAAATCAAGGATTTTCATGACTCGTTGGCCGAAAATAAGATATTTATCTCGACCCAAAATAAGCTCCTTTAACGCCATACTCTTTTTTTTTTTCCCTTAAAATTATCAAGACCTAAGGGCGCATGAGCAACCATGTTTTCAACCTCTGACCGCACTGGTGATCGAAACTTTTAAAGTCAATGTTAACTACAGCCCTATAGCCCACTTCGGAAATGAGTGATAGCCTGGGACCAAACTAAGCGTGCGCGCGTTTATGGGATCCTTTCGGGGGACAGAAAACCTCGAGCAGCCGCCTGGAATAATGCCGGGACATGCATGCAACTTGCTGTGTACCTTTATGCCCAAATGATTTCAAGACCTCCCATGGTCTGGCATTTTATCGAATACCCAAGGCTAGACTTATCCGTCGAGAATATGCACGTTTGCTTCGGAATGATAATTTGAATTTGAACTCCCGTTGGGATGGTGGTGAAAAGCGCAGTAGAACTCATCTACCATCTATCTTTCTTTGGAGTAAAAAAAATACGTGAACGACGAATTCTATACAGGTCAGAGGCAAACGTTCGAAATCAAGAGCCAGGAAAAGAAACACTGACATTTCTTGTCCCGAAATGGACGTTGAGGCTGACTCAGTAAATGAAGTGTTACTTGAGTAGATTGACGTGGACAATCAAAGCAACAATGTTTTACCGACTCTTTCCTTTTGTGATGCTGAGACGCGAACTGAAATAACCGGAGAATTTCGATTGGAATTTGAATAAAAATCGACTGGCGAGGAAAACGACAAATTCATTTTAGCAAGAGAAAAAGACGAGCTGACTAGAGATTCAAAATTTAAGAAAAAGGATGAAGATATCGAATTTTACACTGGCCTTCCACACTGGGATCCACTTATGCTTCTTGACGATATGTTACACGACATGGCCCAGAACTTAAATTATGGCTCCTATGCGAAGAAAAACACCAGTCCTGAGCAAACGCTAGGAAGACCCAGATCAATGAGTAAATATGAAGAGTTTATTTTGACTTTGATGAGACTTAGGTTAGGTTTATTTTAAAAGGATTTAGTACATAGATTCAATGGTTTCCACTGTGTTTAACACCTGGGTGCGGTTCATGAGGGTTGAACTGGAGCCCTTAATTCGCCTTCCAAGAAAAGAGTTCTTATACATCAGTGTTTACCAAACATTTTCAAGGAGCTGCACCCAAGGACTGTGCTTATCATTTTTGCTGTTGAAATTCGGGCTGAAAGCCCGTCATCACTAGATATGCAGTCAGCTTGCTACTCGTCTTACAAGGGCACGACAACTATGAAAGCAGTAAAATAGCCCCAGGTACATCCTCTTCCTTTAGCTTCACATTTTCATGTTTTTTTCTTTCATCGCCACCCGTTCCCTTTGGCTGTTTTGAGCTGTTTTAGCCCCGCTACATTTCACTTTGCTTTCCGCCATGTTTGTTTCGCGTCCCCCCAAACGATCCCATAAACGCGCTAAATGAGAATGATTTCGGGAGCTTTTTGATTTTGAGGAGAATATTCTCCTCTATGGGGGTTATACTACTCAAAACAACCATTGTTATTTTCACGACGTCTATGGAAAAAACTTGCCTGTAACAAAGAGATCAATAAAAAACACCGATCTTGATCTATAGTGATCTTGTTGCTTTTTCGAGGAGAGGAAATGTTGAAAATCAGTATAATCTAGACGTAAAATTGACTAAAACTATGCTCAGAAAATTTTTAACAGATTTTTAAAGTGATGAGAAAATAAAATTATTGATCAATTTCCGACTCCGAAACATCAACAAATCTGGCTGCCATTTTGAAAACTGCTAGCCTTCAATATTATAATCACCGCGCGGTGATTAAAGCGGGATAAAGCGAAGCTCCTAGCCAATCATAGCGCTCTATTTTCGATAATCATCAATGTAATTATACTAAAATTAAATAACGCATTTAAAATGTTGTTCAGTTACTGTCGCGTCTTGTGAAGTAAGGATATCCAGCTGGACAAAGCTTAACGACTTGAGAAGGTAGGCAATTTTAAAACAAAAGGTTAAATACATGTGGACAATCCAATAAATAGCAAAAAACTAACAGGCTTTAAAATGTGACCATCTGGATATATGGGGTGGGGGCAGGTAGAACTGGAAGCTGAAGTTTTGAGGATGGACGCAAGCAATAAAAAATCTAAAAAAATATGATTCTGACACAGAGAAGAGCTTCACCAAAGAAACGTTAGCGAGACAATGAAGAACTGAGGGAAAATGGGGGAACCGCGAGTGATGCAGAAGGTCTGACCTACGTTGTACCATAAAAGAGACTCTTTTTATTCGTGATCTTCAGCCATCCTTAAATGAATACGTTAGCAGCGAAAAGTTTTATCTTGTACCTTCCGATTTTTTCGTCGCTTAAATTTCACTGATTAATAAAAAGTACCTTTTGTACAACTAACTAACTTGATATCAGGCTCTGTTTTCGTTTCGCTTTGAAAATTACATTCCGGCGGGCAAGGCGAAACGAAATTGGGCCTGATCTCAGGTTAAAAACTAAGTAAAAACTATGTTATTCATTTAACATTGAATAACTAAAATATTAGTAACCAGACTGTCTTCCTTTATGTTTTCTGACATCAGCTGTGAGGTATAGAATGTACAAGCTCCCAAAACGTGTCTTAATTCACATTTTTCCAGGCGTAGCGTAGTCACTGTCTTAGCTCGTCCAGTATTTTGGGGGCTGGATCTTTGGGTATTGTCTCGTCAACGATAATCTGATGGACTCTATGGGGGTTCACATCACGTGCAATGAGTTTGCTGGCAGGTCTTCCTTTGGTATAAAGTTGCAAATCCTTTTCACACCATTTCTGCGTGAAGTGTGCACAGCCTTTTTGTCTTCAAGGCTTTCCGACCTTTGTTGTTCACTTTAGATATGTATTTATTATTATTAAATATTGTTATGTAGCTTATACTTCATATGTAACAAAAAGCCTGATGAATTTTTACCGTGTTAAAATAAATATTTGAGATTTGAGATTTATCTCCGCACCGTTGTGCTCAAAACTTTGTTCGATATTATAAAGTTGATTTTTTTACCTTTCTGTCTTGTTGAATTGTTAAGCATATACTTGCAGCTTTTTCGATAACATTTCTCAAACAGTTTGTGAAAAAAAAACGGCCACCGCTCCTTGGTTAGCCTGCGAACCGCTCATCGCTCAGACTTCTTCAACAATTTGGCCATTTCTTTGCCTTAAATGGCCAGAAGACCATAAAAATATATCCCTGGACTCTAGGACAAACAGTGTTGGCCTTCATTTTCGAGAATGAGTAGAGAAAATAAGAGAAAACGGCAAAAAAACGAAAACAGAAAACCTAAAAATGGGCAGGAAAAATATGGCGGGGAAAACGCTCCCGGTACGTGCACATTTGGGGCAAAAAATAAACGGTTTTATAATTTTTCAAATTTTAGTTTAAAATTGCTTTGAACGGTTATTTAGATAAATTTCCTACCTGAATCAGTTTACATTTGCCTAAAGAAGCATTAAATGCTTTGTGCAAAATACAATTTACTATCGGAACGAACTTTTGAAACACCCTGTTACGCCGCAAAATGTAATAATCGCCGCAAAATGTAATATTAACGCAAAATGTAATAAGAATGGCCGCAAAATGTTATACTAACGCAAAATGTAATAACATTGACGTAAAATGTAATAAAATGTTCAACGCAAAATGTAATAATCTTCCAACGCAAATTGTAATAACGTTTCTAACGCAAAATGTAATAATTTCCGAATAACGACGTGCTTGCTATTTCAAAACCGGTATTGTGGCTCAGTCATCGGTAGCGAATCCAGATCTTCATTTGAATTATTATTACTATCATTATCAATATTAATATTATTAATAATAATAATATTTATTTTCGTCTTCTTTTTCTCCTTCTCTTTCTTCTTCTTCTTCTTCTTCTTCTTCTTCTTCTTCTTCTTCTTCTTCTTATTATTATTATTATTAATGAAATAACGGTTGAAACGTGTTACTTTCGTGCTGTGTTTTGTCTTCCCCAACAAAGGAGGAGGATCGTTGTGTGACGAGACAAAAATGGCTGCAAGAGCTTGCTGTACTGTACCACAACTGTAGTAACTGAGAGACTTGGTTTAATTTCAGATGTTGAATTTAATTCGGTCGAATTAAATAGCTGTTGTCAAAAGCAAGTAAAAGAATCAATTTTCAAAGCATTATTCAAATGCAATTAAGATATCTGTCACACGTTTTTTCATGAGAACCAGACAACTTTGGCTGTGGCTTACTTTTCCTAGTTTCTCACTTAATAGAGGCTGAATTGTTTTTAATGCTGTTTTTTAGGTCGAAGGTTCTTTTATGTTGAAGTTTCCAAGCTTTGCATGGGAAACTCTCCACATACCCCTCCCCTAAGCCAACATTAACACTTATTTCTCACTTAAGGCAAAATGTTGGCTTAGGGGAGGGGTAGGTGGGCAGTTTCTCACAGACGTATAATGTGGTCCTTTTTGGCCAAAACTCTGGTTATAGAATTTTTTTCCCCTTCATGCAACGGTGTAAGATTTTTTTTACTACATTACACATTACACATGACACGCTATGAAAGATATATTTCTTTCCATTGTAGGAATTTTTTACGCGAGATATTTCCCTGCAAGAAACTTTTTTCCCTCGAAATCAGTATGCCGGATTTTTTTTTTCTGAAATCACCCATATCCTGCCGAACGGTAAGCTATGTCAGTTCAGCTGGTCCTTGCTTAAAAAATTGAATTTGATTTCTCATAGTTTCTTTTTGTTTTACCGTTTTCTTTATTTAGTTGTGGTATTGTATTACCTCCTTTGTTTTTGTCAATATTTTATCATTAGCTACTCAAATTACTGTTTTTATATATCTCAAAATTTTTAAGCTTACGGTTGCTTCTGAAGATGTATAATGTTGAGACATACGAAGCGTTAAGTCGATGAATGAAATTCTATGCCTGCTATACGCTTGTTTAGCTTCATGTTTGTCACCGCAGTTTGCGTTTTACGTTTGATGTTTAAAAAAAAACCAAGCGGTGTCAATCTACGTATGAAAAAAGGTGTCACTCTGTTTTACGGCTAACTGTTAGACCCATCAGTACCCTCCTGAAATACAGGTAAAGTGCGAGAGATTTCCGTTTGTACGGTGTTACAACATACAGCTGATTACGTCACGCACAGTAGACGCAGTACGGTCACAGGGGTACGTTAAAAACGATCTAATTGGCCACACACTTATTATATGCAAATTTCTTCTGAGAATTCTAAGAAAAGATATGATTCGGTTACTTGCTTGCAATGGAGTCCCTTTTAGAAAACCTCAGAAAGCATGTTACATGTTCAATTTGTTTAAATACGCTTGATGAACCCAAGACGATAGCCTGCTTGCACACATTCTGCTGCGACTGTTTAAACGAACACGCTCAAAGAAGCCAGCAATATGGACAATTTCGGTGCCCCGAGTGTCAGGCAAAAATTGCTGTCCCTAAAAACAATGGTTTCCATAAACTGCCTACAGGCTTTCTACAGAATGATTGGCTCGATCTTCTTGCTGCACAACAGTGCTGTGATGGAAGTGATGATATTACTTGTGCTAACTGTGCCATAAAAAGCACAGAGGCAAGTTTCTGTTTTAACTGTGGAAAATTTCTCTGCCCTGATTGTGTAAATGCACATGAAATTCTACGAAATGTGGCTTTTAAAGAACACAAACTTAAATTGGTGAAGCAGTTTAAAAGGGAAGACTACGACTCTCTGTTAAAGCGGCCCTCCTTCTGTTCTCTGGATCACCACGAACAAGAGATAACAAGGTTTTTTTGCGATGAATGCCAGACTTGTGTTTGTCAGTTATGCATCAGTACAGGTCACGAGAATCATACTATAAATGCGCTTGACAAGGCAACCAGTAGCGAGAAAGCTAACATCACGGCGGAAGTTGAGTTAATGAAAGAAAAAAGCAAATTTTGTAGTGACATAATTCGTCACTTTGAGCAGACAGCTCTTAGTCTGGAAACTGAGATTATAAATGCCAAACGTGAAGTCTCCCGAACAGCAGAACAAATGATCGCGAGAATTCAACGACAAGAACGCGTGATTATTTCCGCACTTGAGAACACTCGTGCGTCGAGAATGGAGGAATTAAACTCCGAAAAGGTACAAGTGAAGTCCCTGGTTAAACAAGTCGATCAAGCCATCGAGTTTGCCAATAGCTTGATTCAAAGAAGCTCAAGCTCAAGTATTGTGCAAAGCTACAAGATCCTCAAACATCGGTTTGAATATCTTAACCAAACTCCTGTTCCTTCACTTCCGGTTTGTTCCTCCGTTAAGTTTGTCAAAACGTGTGACCCAGGGAAATTTGCTCTCGGTTTTACGACAACTATTGGCGCAACCGTTCAGGGGGTAAGTCAAGATTTCCAAGCAGGTGTAGAGGCAAAGTTGATCTTATGCCCAAAATTAAAGGGTGAAGCACAAAAGAAAATTATTCGTGCAGAGGTCGCTGTGGAACCCAGTGACAAGGTGCGAAGTACGAAAACTTGCCAGCAAGATGATGGAAATTTCTTAGTGAAGTTCACGCCTAAACAGACCGGTGCATACAAAATTAAAGTGACTTTAAAAAGTAGACACAATTATCACGAGAACTGTTTCACTATCCTAGTGAAAGAACGAGAGGTTGAAGAAGTGAGTGAGTTGGATCTACAAGACAGCGATGGGAATCCAGTTCCGCATGGAATCGCCGTGAACGAAAATGGTTTGATCGCTGTATCTGACTGTAAAAGGCACTGTATTTTAGTGTTTGATAACGATGGAAAATTTCGTCGAAAGATGAGCGGAAAAGGGAAGGAGCCAGGGGAGCTAAACTATCCAACGGGTCTGGCATATCTCAATTACGATGAACTTTTAGTAGCGGATTTCCTGAATCACCGCATTCAGCAGTTTAATGTACAAACAGGCAAGTTTGTGAAGACCTTTGGGAAAGACAACCTTCAGAGTCCAGTGAGCCTTTGTATCGATAGCCAGGGACGCGTTGCTGTAGCAGACTGTGTCGAAAACAAAATCCAGGTTTTCACAAAGGATGGTGCTCCAGTATTTAGCTTTGGTTCAACAAGGCTTGACCATCCAACTGGTTGTATTTTCCACCAAAATATGTTCATAGTATCCGACACGTACAACGACTGTTTGAAAATCTTTAACTGTTCAGGGATTCTTCTGTACAAGATTGGAGTAAAAGGAAAAAATGATGGGCAATTACTTCGTCCTCAAGGTCTGTGCGTTGAGAAATGCGGTGATCACAAAAACATCCTTGTTTGTGATAGTGGCAATGGTCGCATTGCCAAGTTTTCAACGGAAGGTTATTTTGTAGGTAAAACTGTTGCTAAGTTACAGGATCCCATTGCAATAGCCACAACACCTGATAACCGTGTTTTAGTGTCCGATTTTCAGGCACAAAAGATGTATATCCTGCAAGGCGCAGAATTGTAAGGTAACTTTTAATACTTTATTGACTGTAACAGAATTGACAGGCTCTACAACAGGTCACAGGCCAGTCCGTTTAAAGTTAGGTTGACGAGTTGAGCTGGGCTGTCAAACATTTATTACTAACTTCCCGGCTGCGTTTATTTGAGAATGAAGGGGAATGAAATATTACGAACGAGCAGATCAGACCTTTTCCAACAATGCTCAAAGTTACCATCAAGTTTCTTCACAAGCCTAACTAAAATAACACCAACAAAAACATAACATCCTCTCTTTTATATAAAAAACCCTTAGTTTACAACGATTCTCTTCGAATGAAAATTGTTATTGTCTTTTTTTCCTTTTACTGTAACCAGTCAATAAAATAAACAATTCTAGAATTCTATTTGAGCCTGTCTCATTGCATCCTGTTGTCGTTTGCTTTTCATCACGAAAGGGGAATAGAGACCCGACTACTTTAGCGAAAAAAATTGCCTTCAATCCAATCTTTTTTTAAAGTCGTTTATTTTAGTTGCAGTTAATTTTTAAATTATACCAATCCTCAGTGAAACATTCATTAAAAAATTTTAAAAACTCACATTTCTTTCTTTCCCTCTATCTCTTTATTTTCATCACCATAACTTTTTCTAAACTTTACAGTACAGAGTTATTTCTGTCAACTGGTCAATCAATGAGCATGTGCCAAATCGACCTGATAAATATCATATTCACATAATATTACAATGTTACATCTCCAACGCCCATTTTCAACAAGTGATTACCCAACGTTTGCATTATAGACCCTACCGTCCTTCGGGGTTTCGTCCACTGTACACTAAAGTGTATTTGTGAAACTATGCGAAGGCATGTAAAGTCAATCACTGGTAAAGCGAAATCGTAAAAGTCCTTTGTCTTCTGAACTTATAACCTTTTTTTTTTTTCAATGGAACTTAGTGGACTCATCAAAGCGACATAAAAAAGCTCGTCTGCAGCGAAATTTTCTTAAAAGCTTATACATTGTAACACGCTGAGCCTTCAAGTGCAACATTACGACATGAAGTGATGTATTTTAAAACGGTGCTTAAAGACCAGTTAGACTGTCAATAGGCTTAAGATTTTGTGAACTGATTTAAAAAATGAAAAATGGCCAGCATCGAATAAGTCAAAAAGGAAAATTCAGAAACAGAATTTCCATAAGGTATTTAAATTTTCAATTCTCGATTCAACGACTTTAATATATTAAGCAGATATTAACTATACTATTTTATTATAAATAAGTATCATAAATTACGCTTCACTTCAAATATTCAACACTTCTATAAACAATCAAAGAATCCGCGAATAAGAGTTTTCTGGTACAACAGCAATAAGAACAGGAGCAATAAAATCACTACATCATTTGCTGTGAGACCACTGTCACTGAACAACAACACTCGCGGGCTCAGCTTCGTCCTCGAGATTTCTAGTAGATGAGGGGACTGCAGCAGATCGTGGGCGACGATTTGTTGGGCTTCCATTGCGAGGAGGCTGGGGGCTAGTTGCTCTCTTAGCTGACATAACTCTTGGAGATTTGGGGTACTGCCGAGGAGAACATAAAAGAACTTACCATAAAAACCTGGCATATTGAGCTTTATTACAAGGTCTTGCTCGACACACTTTTCACTAAGCAAGGACACACTCGAGGAAGGTATGGGCTCAGATCACTGATTCTTGAATCCTTACTCATAAGTGAGAGAGGTTTTGAAAGCAAATGTATGCTAGGGTTGTCCTCAACTCTCTGAGCTGGAAAATGTCCACTGAGCTTAGTAGCAATAAGATCTCCTTCACTGAGCGAGACTGGAGAAACTAAAAGTCTTTGACCTTGGGAACTCATGCTGATGAGTCAGCAGCTATCACAAGACCCGTGTTTCTCTAGAAATCTATGACGGGACCTGACAAATATCTTACACTTGTCACCGACTTCAATTATGCGGCTTTAAAACAGTCTAAAGAGGAATTCTACCACTGAAAGTGAGTGAAACAGTCCGTAGTTCGTTACATAGTACATAAACCTTTAGAGCACAACACACACACACACAGTTGTAATTGTTAACAGCATTGTTACGAGTATAAGTTGCTGTTACATATGATCCCTTTCAAGCAAAAAACTTAGTAAGACTTCAGCAGTTGTATGGTTTTCACTGCGCTTATCAGTAGAAGGAACACCATTTTACTCACTTGACCCGAAGAAGATCAAACGAGGGGGCCGAAAAAGTAAAAACTAGCAGAGAGAAATCTAATACCTGTTATGCTCGAAATGAAATAAAGAATCATGAGAAGTGCGTATCACTTTTCTATGCAATGAAAGGAGGTTCATACCGTGGGCACGTCAGGCATTCGTTCATCAAAGCGCCCTTTGTAAATTTGTCCATCCTGTCCGATAAGCTCTGTTTCGTCCCTTCAAACAAATCAGTCAAACAAGGTTTATCAAATAGGTATTTATCCTACAGTTAAATGGGAAATCACTTGTTAATTTCCTTTGATCACGACCTCAGTTTATCCATTCAGTTTTTCCAGATGGTTTAAAGAATCTTCCATACAAGGCTCGGCAATTTCACCGAACACACTCACGAAGATGCATAGCGGGCGTGGCAGGTGCGGTTTAAGTAACGATCCGGGTAAGACGGGAAACAATAGGCTGTATCTGTATCAAATCAATCTCATTTTCACAAGAAAGGTTATGCACTTGGCCTTATTTTAAAAGTAAGGGTTTTGGAACTCGGAAGTGACCTATTTCTTTTGTTACGGCGCAATACGCTTTCCTCACATGGGAATATTTTCAGTTTCAAACAGAGAACGCAGAAAACTACAAAAAAAGCAGTTAACGAAATTAAATGTATTTAAACTCCATTTTCAAAGAGTGTTTTTTTTTTGTATTAAATGACTGAGATGCAAACAACACCAAGAAAAGTTTATAATTTTACTTGTTTCTCACATAGGATTTCTGTGTTAGGTAGACTCAGAAGAGACAATAGTAAAGTTAGCACTTTTTGCATTCCAACGTGTTCATGTGGTTCTTTCCTTCTTATCTGGACCATTACTTAATAGTTTAAAAGAGCGCTCGAGGGGAATACGCGAAGGGAAGATGTCTACTCTCCTCCGTTATTTTCCCTCGTGCGCCCGCGTATGCAAGTTTCTCCCTTCGCTCTAAAAATACCGGCGCCTGGCACGGAAGCTCACCCATGCACCATACAGAGCTTAACTTTTCCATTCAAAATGCCAGGGCATAATTTGCTTTGACTGGGAGACAGGCTGGCCAAGGTCAGATGGCATATTAGCAAAGATGGCCCCTTTTTGTACTCATTCTTTGAACTAGAAAAGTTGAACAAATGATGAAAAATAAAGGGCTGTGTGTGGTCAGGAAATGCGAGTAATGGGTGAACTGGTTTAATCAACTGATTCGAGAAGGTTAACTGCTCACCCTCATGAGATTTAAAACTAAACGCTTCGAGCGATAGCCTTGAGTTATCGAACTAACGTTTGAAGGCCAGCAACGACTCACTCTAGACTGAGAAAAGACTCAAATTCATTTTGTAAAATACTAGAAACAATTACCGCCAAAAAGAGAAAAAGTCCTAACAGATAGGTTTTATTTCGATGGTCACTACATAGAATTAAGTCCAAAGAAGTTAGAACTACATACTTAGCCTGGGCCCAAGCCCCTTTAGAGGGAAAACGGGCGGATAAGATGGGAGGGGCAGTATTGTAGAATATGAGAGAGGTAAATAGGGGAAGAGATCATTAAGACCGAGGCGAAGAGAGAGACACCTCGAATCTGCCAGATTGACACATTTGACTAATCATAGCATGTTACTACATACTAAAGAAACAGTATGATGTGGGTACTGATAAACAGGTTTTATTATACAAACTACAGTGTTTTATAGGGATTTTGGCCACCGAGAAATGTCGTAACAGAACACATGTGTTCTGATATCTATTCAAATGTTGGAATATTCACCTTTTGAAATAATTGATCAAATGTTATATAACATATAGAATAACACATGACAGCTTGAAGATATGAAATCTATCTTCTCCTATTCACTCTCGATATCTCACTCGTTCGCTGCGCTTACACTTGAGATATCGAGTTGAACACTCGAAGATAAATTTCACATCTCAGCACTATGTATAACTCCAAGCCTGCAAATAACTTTTGGCTGTAGGGTGGTCATTTGACCGGACAAGGACCAGGTTTTGTAGGTGAAGACACCAGTCTGGTAGGTCAAAAAAAGGAAAAAAGGAAGAGAGAGTGACAGACCAGGCCAAGCTTTTGCCCGTCAAAATCCGAAATTTGTCGGTCATTTGACCGATGACTGGCTGTTATTTGCAGGCTTGTAACTCCCTATTTATTTGAATGATCAAAGCATTTAGTCCACAAAACCAAAAGTTAAAACGGAATTATTTTACTCAGAGGATGAGAGGCGTAAAGCTCATAAGAACAAAACATAAACAAACTATTGGCTTCTCAGTAACAAAGAAAATAAGGGTGGAAAATGACTAGCGAAACGAGGACAATAAGCGTTAAGTTTACTTACCTTGGAGGGATGGGAATTGGTGATTCGTCCTCTCTGTAGTAATAATATTGACTAAACAAGGGGAAAAATATCATAATGGATTATTTTTGTCGCCGACTGACTGATTTGGGTTCGAGTTATAAGTTAGTTAGGTTTCAGGGCTCCTATTGATAACAGAGCCTGCTTTGACTATGACGGGATTTCCCTAAATAAAAAATGTGTTGATCTTTACCCTGTGTTGTGGGGCTACTCACTTGAATCTCGCCGTCCTTCTGTGGGGAAACGTCACCGTGTGGCTTCCTCCGCATGCGCGGGCTGTTGTCGTGGCAACTTCTTGATCATATGTGTATCCACTGTTAACAAACCAGAAACAAGTAAAACAACTGAAATCTGTAAATGGTAACACAGAGTTGGACTTCAATAAAACGGCCATAAATTATACAATAGTTCAGGGAAGTTCTGCGGTTGCGAACCGAAGTGAAGGTTGTGAAACGATCGATTATGCCGATTATTACTTTCATTGGTTACTACGGTTTGTAGTATCATAGTATTCGCGATCATTTTTTCGCAGTACAGTCGAACCTCCACGTGCGACCACCTCTCGTAAGCGACCGCCAGTACCAAACAGCAAAATTTTTCCCGTCAAAGCCTTACAGTTGGAACCTCTAGTAAACGACCACCCCCTGTAAGCGACCGCGGCCACTTTTGGGCCTGACGGTTAATGATTTTCCATTGTTTTTAACCTCTTGTAAGCGACCACTTGACAGCTTTTTCTCTGATCTCTATGTTCGCTGTGTGCACTATGCTATTAAGAACTTATGAAAAACTTGAGTGACTTCAGCAACTTAACCATTGCATGCAATTAAATTAACTTCTATGAAGTAAATGTGTCTGGACCTCGTCTCGGAGGAGATCCCCTTTGGTTCAATTCTTGTAAGCGACCACCTCCCGTATGCGACCTCTCAGTCTTTGCATTTTGGATGGTCGCTTACGGGAGGTTCGACTGTAGTTTTTGCCCGCATCTCTATGTCTGTTATCTTCGTTTTTTTTTTTCTTGCAATCTGTGTACAGTCTAACCTCTCCTTACGGACACCTCTCTATTACGGACAGTTCGTTTGGTCCCAGAAATGACAAGACAAGACAAGACATTTATTATCATAATTTTTACAAGTACAATTTTTAGGCACGTAGTTAGAAAAAACGCTAGTCGAGGCGTGCCAAATTAATTCTATTACAAATCAGATATTGCATATAATTAAAAAGCAAAGAAAAGAAGAAATATGTGTAATAAATTCAAAAGCAAGAAAGAAAATCTGTTTAATGAGACCTGTGAGAGAAGCTAAGGTTTAGGAATTCGCGATTTTATTTCTCGTGTTATCATGGTTACATCAAGGTATTCATCTTTGTCTCTTAATATTTCAAAGAGCACACTGATTAATTTACGTTTGAACACTTTTTTTGACATCTGTCATTCTACCTGGTATCTCATTCCATAATTTAGCGCCAATAATAATAATAATACGGACACCTCTGTAAAGCGGACACTTGGTTCTGTCCCTTTGGTGTCCGTATTAAAGAGGTTTGACTGTACTGGAAAAAATGTAAACCAGCCTTTCACATCACTGAACAAGCAAATAAACGTAAATCTCGACAAGTCTCCTTACCCTCGATGTATTTGACGGATTTGATCGAGTTCATAAGTGGTGTACGGACGACCTGACCGGGACGGTGGCAGACCAGGAGTCTGGGGCAGAGCAGGGTTGGAACTACAAACACAAGGCATTAGTCAGTCTCTGGTTTATGAAACACAGCTAAGAAAGAATTGAAGAAAATAATCTAAGGTTTCATTGCAGCGACTATTTTTGGAGAAGCCTCTCCACATTAAAACGGGATGTGTCACTTGAGTGTGCTCTCTAAGGCCTATAGTTTGAAAGCCCACAGCTCGATTTCTTGGAATAAAGCAACACTCTTCAGTAAAATGTGAATTTTCAGACCGTAACATACTGGCAGATAAGTAATGCCACGCAAAAAAACTGCTAAACAGGTAGCCTGAGAAAACACCCGACATTTCGCCACATCACCACTGGTTTCCCCGTCAAACGACGTTTGAGGAATGAGCGCAGAAATTCCAGACTTAGATACTGATAGTGCTTCTGATTGGTCGTGCGGAGGGGAAAATTTTCTTTAACCAGTCAAATGCACTACCCAGACCTGAGTCACGTCATTTCAGTCAGTAAGGAATTTCTACGATCGTTTCTAAGACGTCATTTCGCGGGGAAACCAGTGATGTTGTGGCGAAATGTCGGTTGTTTTATCAGGGTACTGAAGTCATTCGAATGGTCATACAATGGGATTTCGTCCGCACGAGAAAAAGTTCGGACCGAAACAATCATCCTATTTAGGACTAGCTGAAATATAGAAAATGGCAAGTTGACTAGTCTAATCAAACAAATAGCAGAAAAAAAGTTCCGACTAGTCATGCTAGTAAATGTCTAGTTTACTAGTCTGCTCGTTGCGACGAGTGACTAGGTACAAGGAGTCAGTCAGTCGTCATTCTATGATGTTCGTTAAATACTTACTGGCCAGGGATCATATCGACAGGTCTATCACAGGAAATACAGTGAAATCGAAGCAATGCCCTAAAAAACAATGGAAACAATAGTTGACTATACCGCACGCTGACAAGTGAACAGAACCAAGCAATAAAGGAAAAAATAAAACGACTTAAAAGTACTCGAATGAACTGTAAACTAAACAGTCTCAAAATGGTTTTCCATTGAGTGTCAATTGCACTAGAAATCTTGTGATTGCTTTTATCTTCCACTGCCGCGCGTTGAGGTTGGTTAAAAAATCTCGCCCCATTTTCTAAACCAATGATGAGTTCATAAGAGGTTTTCAAAGAATCAATACTGACTCGCTCAAACACGATTCCACGATAGGCGTCCATGCCTACATGTACATGCATTTATTCCAAAATTTGATTGGTTAATTTGATTGTCTGCTAATTCTGATTGGTCAAATTGTGGATTCTTCAAACGCTTTTCACGCGCTTGGCACCCGCGCCTACACGTGTTTGTTTCAACATCTGATTGGAATACTGGTCTGCAGGAACTGCAGTGGGCCAAAGGTACAACAAGTGGATTAGATCTGCATAGTTTGAAGACATTCAATTAAAACCTCTTCTGCTTTAATATCTCATTTCAATCATGTTTCACCATTCTGACATAGATGGTAACTTCACAAAGAAAAGAATTGTCGTTCACTTACTTGCGGAAACCCGCAGCAGGATCATCATTCAAAGGCAAATCAACATGTTTACATTTCATGCTCTTTATCTTCTTTTCTAAAATGAAAATTCAAGGGGTAAATCATTAACACGACCCTTTGGCCACCACGTACTTTGTCTAGTGTATCTACTTACTGAAAAAAGACAGTAATTTTCGCGATTCGCTTTTCTCCAAATGGTGGCAAACAAAGCGAAACTGGAACTATAACCCCTGCACTGATGTCAAGAGATTACATGTGGTATTTAGCGTTATCCAAATTGATACCACGTGATATCAGTTTGGTTTGGTGCCGTGCAGTATTTACCGAAGTATTCCTTGAGTGGATCCAGTTCTAATCTATCAAGTTTCTGATCAATATCAGCGGCGAGTCGATCCAAAGCATCTTTCAGCGCTGATTCCTGGCAAATGCAAACAATTCATCTAAATTAATCCAGTTCGTTAGGGAGGGAAACAAAGAAAAAGTAAAATTTAACTGAGAGTCGCTACAGAGCTTTTCTCTTACGAGAATAATGACTCTTCAAATTTACTTCAACAAAAAGAAAGTGTTTACAACTTACAGAAAAGAGTCCAGGATTAGATTGGCACACCAATAACGCCGCTGTCTTATTGTATTCAGTACACCAACATGGCCGAAATGACGTAACGTGAAAAATAAAGGGGAACAGACGTACTTGGCGGTCATGAAGATATCATCAAAATTGAAGATGGCAGACGGTCGCGCACAAGTAATAAAAGTAAAAAACAGCACATAATCGCATACTACTTTGCTTGACACTAAAACATTGTCTGATCTCTTTTTTCAAAACTTGTTATGAAACGACACAATACCCAAAAAAGGAACGTCTTTTTTTTTTCAGGACTTCTGTTAACTAAGATGTCTAACTACCCTAAAAGCAACGCTTTGATTAGCAAGGGAGTAAAGTTAACTTAGGAATGTGGTCCGACACTTACCTGTCCTTCAAGCCTCTGTAACAGTTCCTGTAGCGACTGGTCCAATCCTCCTATACTCTGATCAAACTTGGTTCGACTTACTAAATTGTCTATCGCACGCTTGTCCGCTTTCTATAAAAAAAATACCAAACAGCAAATAACGTCATATTGTACAGTTTGAAGCGCTTACTAGTTCCCTAAAAAATCGGACACATACCCCTTTTACTTCACATCAAATCGCACTATGACGTGGAAGTGGAAAAATTCGTTTTCACATACCACGTCCATTTCTATGGCAACCTGCTCCTTATCAGCTTTAACCTCCTGTAGCTTGTCAGCGTACGTGTACAAGGCCTATTAAGGGAAACGAATTATTAAGTGAACATAGACCCTTCATACTAAAAAGTCAAAAAATACGTTGAAGGGGTTCTGTCACGGCTGCTTAGTTTATCAGTTTTAAGCAAAGAAACTACTGGCAAATGACAAAATCACACCTTCATGTCTAACAAATACGTCTCGTACGCATAACAATTCATGGTAGGAAGTTTTTAAAAACCACATTGCAATCCGCTTTAATCTTCTTCAAATTTGTCCACCCGTACCTTCTGTTGTTTACTGTGTTGTTTATTCCTTCTTTTATTATCGTGGGCGGGTATTTTTATGTTTCACTCAACTCAATTGGTGGCAATTCCCCCAGTTTAAATTCCGGTAAAGTTGGTGACACAGCTCCTACCTTATTTTTCAGACGACAAAAACTTGCATATCTGGCCGTGTTCAAGAGAAAATTGGTTTGATACACGTCTGTGACGTGTGAGTGTATTATAGACATTTGTTTGTAAACACTGAAATGTTCCAAAAACAATTTTAAAAACGATTCACTGGCAAATGTCAAAAAAATAAGCTCACATCAATATGTTTTTGTTTCCTGTTGTGTTCTTCTATCAGTTCCTTGGTTGTATTGCTTAATCTTTCCTGTTCTCCTTGAAGTTCCGTTAGCATGTTCCTTAGGGCATTCAGTGCTTCAACATCCTAAAAGACAACAAATCATTAAAATCGTTCCTAATTGGCAATGTTTTATTCGACGCTCAACTATACCTTAGTCGTCCTTTTCTAGAGGAAACGTTCGATTAATAGGTTGTGTAATGCAACTCAGTCTACTTCATGCATTTATTTAACGATTTCAGTCACTGTCAGCTGAGCATCATTCATTTAGTCATAATTGTTGAGGATGTCTTGCGTCGAGTACTTATAAAAAGAAAACATGGCGCTTTCTCAAACTTTGGCTACACGATCCAAGACTAAGACATGTTGTCCTATTTGTTTCGTTTCCCTTTATTTTACCCTTGTTTGTTTGTTTGTTGTTTTTGTTGTTTAAGTGGGTGTTTTTTAATTCATTTACTTATTTTTATCGTTAGTAAAGATCTTTCTTAAAATGTAAATTATTATAATTATTATTTTATATTTCAAATATTAACTATTTCACAACCGAAAGTGGCCTTCGTAAGGCGCTTTTCTTTTAAAATGGATATAATATACAAGTGAAAAGATTCTCCGCATCACGAGCTTTAACTTTAAGTACAACGATGCGTTCCTTTGGAAAGATCCGGACCTGGATCAGTAGTAATACGAGATCACTCGCACCATAGAGCATCCAAGATACCGATGAATCCTTTTCCCCAGGTGATCTGTGACGTCACTGCGGGGGCCTGGGGAAAGAAATTTTAATGCCATATCCCATAAACCAAAGCTGACGGGAACAGATTGAATTGAATGAATTGGTGAGCGCGTTGGTTTATGGGATACGGCATTAAAATTTCTTTCCCCAGGACCCCGCAATGACGTCACAGATCACCTGGCCAGGGTGGATTAGTCAATTCCTTTGATCTGCTGTGATCCGAGTGATCTCGGATCACTTGTCCAGACTCCGATCATCCCAATGGAACGCACCTTCAGTTCCAGCTCGATTGGCAAATCCGGGAGAAAGCTGCATTACGGAAAATACAGAAAGCATTCTCGGAGATCCAGGGGCAGATAGTGGGGGCGAGGGAAAGTGTAAACGGGCGGGAAAAAAATGGCGCGAAGAAATCCGCCCGTTTAAACTTTCCCTCGCCCCCACTACCTGCCCTTGGGTCTTTGAGGAGATGTACAAAATGAAGATATTTTGATAAACGCCAACCGAATTCAAAGTTTCATAAACTTGCTGGACTTGGCAATCAAAGCAGCCTTGTGTTCTTTGTATACCTAGTTTTATTTTGATACATGTTTTAGTTTGTACTTGTGACTTTATTGATAAGGTTTAACGATTAGGTTTGAATATGGGTAAAGGTATCCTTTATGACATAAACTGCTCACATGGGACATGGTTTTACCTTTATTTTTCCTGTATTTGAAGGTGGTGATTTCGGAATAATTTCTGCCGTCTTCTTGTACTTTAACAGTGAATATTACATAGTATATATTGTTAGTTTTAATAATTTTATAGTTTTTAATTTTTAATAAACGCGGCAGTTCACCCTGAAATTAAAAGGAGCATTTTATACAGTTTTACAGATATGTTAGAGTAGGTGTAAAATAACTTTTAGAATAAGCAACTTTCGATGTATTAAAATTCAGCATGATAGCGAGTCTTAGAGGACATAATGAATAAACCACGATCATTAATTTTTTTTAATTTTCTTTTTTTGCGTCTCTAAGACTCACTGTCATGCTGAATTTTAATATTTCGAATGTGGCCTATTTTAAAATTCAATTCAATAAGAAATATGTATGGTTCGATCAGTTGTCCGTACATACTCCCGCCTCTTTTATTTTCTTCTCAGCGACTTCTCTGGCAACCTGATCTAATAGCAAACACTGCTATGAATAAATACATTTTAAATTTGTCGATAGAATAAATGGCAATAACTTCATGTCTCAGCTAATCCAAAATAAATAATTTTTCATGCTCGTGTGCCTTTACTTTCTTCAAAAATCTCAGATCGTTAATATACTTTTAGCTATTTACATACCAACCTTATCTAGCTGGTTATTAAGAAGACGAAGACCATCCCTTAAGGTTCTGATCTCACGTTCTGTGTCTTCTTTTATTCGATCCTCCACTCGCTGAAGTCTCGACGGTAACTTAAAATTTAAAGTTTTATAAAGTGAAAAGTTTTATTAGGTTAAATTTTTATTTTACTGGTGTTTTTACTCCTTTCAATTCTTCAAATCGTTCTCAAAGAATTATGTGTTTTTATTTATTTATATTTATTTTTGCTTCTTCTAATTTTCATTTTCTTTTCCCTCAAATCACCTTACTATACATAACAATAATTTGTATCCGAGAATTTCCCTTGAGTTTTCGAGCAAAAAATTGCCTTCCTAAAATGGCTTTGTTTCAATAAAATAAAACTAACTTTAATCACTCATTTACAAAGTATAGTTTTATACGTATACATCTGTACTTTACACAGCTACATTATTTAGCGACCAAGACGATTTAAAATCTGTTTTCGTAAGGTGAATAAACTGATCATTCCTCCGATTTGGCGTTGGATCGGAAGAGATAAAAAAAGAACTACGCAAACTTAAAAATTTCACAATTTGAAATTACCTCTTGAAAATTTATATATATATATTTTCAGGCAAAAGGGTTATAAAATAAAAATAAATAACAAATGATACATTAGAATGGATTGATTTTTCTAAATAAGAATATAATGTTATCATTTCCAGATTAAGTCCTTTAAGCTAATTCAAACTACAGTCTGTGATAGGCTGTAAATACATCAAATAATCACCTGCTCGTTGAATTCTTTCATTTGCTTGATTGTTTTTTCCAAATATTTAAGCTTATTAAGTTGGTCCAACAAGTCATCAGGAATCATTTGAAGCTTAAAAGTTTAGTAAAACATGACATGTTTAGTGTAAAGCAGCAGGAATGGTAGTTTAGAACCAGTGTTTTAAGTATGTCAAAGTTACTATTACTTGCAAGACATTATTTCAGTCTAACTACCGAGCCAGTGATGAATCCACGATGCATTGAGAGCGCCGATTGGTCACACAAATTCAGGACAGTTACTAAAACCCGGAAAATATCAACTCAGCATATACTTAAAGGAGTTAAAATATAATTTGATAGAGATGGTCGACCACCTGTTTTATGTAGAAATCTTAACATGGACAGAGTCAAGAGGACCAAAACTGAGCTTAGTTTAGAGCTTTAACGTGACTGTTAAGGATTAAAAGTTTAAAATCAAGCTTGTTTGAAAAGGCAGTATTAAGTAAAGGTAGTCAATGTTAACGATTAATGGTTAATCATGACTGAGGCTTTTAAATTTAACAAAAACGAAAGACAAGGAAACTGAGCAGTTACAGCCACTTATAGCAGGTTAGCAAGTTAAAGATATACTAGATCAAGTTTAATTTTGCCGTTAGCAGTTAGTGATTAGCACGTCTACTGCACAAGGTATTCAACTGGGCTGCAAAGCTTTTTAAGGGTGTTATGTGCTACTTAAAATTGCATTTACCAGGGAGTTCAAAATCAGCAAGGGTTAGATGCACACACTCGAAAAGTTTGTTTTTACAAATACTCTTGACACTTGAAGATGATGAAGACTGCGGAAACACAAATCTGAATCATGACTCCACAATTCTTCACAACTCTGTTTGTAGAGCAATGCAACGCTTAAACAGATGCCATGGGTTCGAGTCTCGTTGAGGCCTGAATTTGTTTTTGGACTTAATTTGCAGTTATTTCAATTGCGATTACAACTCCGAAGGTCATATTTGGTTTTACAATATTAATCCTCTCAACTATCTTATTGAAGTGTCATACGTGTCAAAGGAACTTTCCATTTCCCTTTTACTTTGAAATGTTTATCACTAGGATTTGCTAAGCTTACATATTATCAGCTTTAATTTTAACAGCGTTTAAAGCATCATTTCTGTACCTTTAGGTTGTGATAGCTCAGCATGTCGGAGACTTTCTTTAGGCTATGAAGCTGTTGTCCCATTTTTTCAATCTCAAAAGTTTCAAAGTTTTTAACCGTCAGTATCTTTACATTCAAAGTTAATTGCACGTTAACAAAAATGTGTTTTCAAAACCTTATGAAAACATGAGGGAGTGGCTACAGTTTAACTGTTAAATTGAAAAATCAGACAATTGCGTACAGTTTAACGTGTTTACACTGTGAATGTCAATGAGATTAATTACCTTTGATTCTGGTTTAGATTAAAAAACTATGTAAATCGTATATTGAAATAAATATTGATAATAACAATAATAATCAAAAGTAGGTTGACTTTGATCGTCCGGGTGAATGTGGTCCTGAATAGGACTGTTGTTGTTGACAGTGACTGACATTTCGACAACCTGTGCGCTAGTCATCTTCAGAGTCAAAGTGAGTTGTATCACGTCAGTTGATGGTATTATACTCTGGTTATTGATCTGATTGGTCAATTACGTCCTATTCAGGACTACGTTCACCCGGACGATCAAACTCAACTTACTTTTAAAATGACTCCTGGGTTCAAACCTTTCACAGTAATAACAATAATAACAGGTCTTAAAAACGAATAAAGATGACCAACTGATAAGAGATAACCTTCGTAAGAAATAACCAAGTTCTAATTTAAAATTTCTAAATCAACACTTAGAACTGGGATTAGGCAAATCAAAAACGGAAGCTTTTTTAATGTGATTATGGACTCAAAATCTCTCACTAAAACATGAAGCAGAACAATGTTACAAATTAATATGGTTGTACAGTCACAAAACAAGTTGGTTTAAAGTTGAGGTTTACAAATCAAATTTCGAGTTTTGCATGTTTGCAACCACAGACCTCATTTTACGGACACCATATTAAGCGGGCACACTTTTTCGCCTACACTGCTGTACAACAAAACCATATTTAACTCTACATTGTATAGTGAACACTAGGGTAGACACTGGCAATGGTCTTGTACATATCCACTTACAGCAGTTTTGGATAACACGTGACCTGCGAAACCCAAAAGCTAAAGAACTTTTTGACAACGTAGGTCGCATGTTATCCAAAACAGCTGTAATACAGGTTTCACTATATAGTTTATATTGTTTAGAAATTTCAAGCAAAAGTGGAGTTCAGATATGAACTACACTGTTTGTATTATTATTATCAATGCCATTATCATTATCATATCATTATCATTTTATTATTAAATTATTATTATTATTATTATCATTATTATTATTATCTGTTACCTGTTGTTTGTTATTGCTGAGTAATGATACCCCTTCCCTCAGCGATGCTAGCTGTGCTTCAAGGTCAGCAGGAATGGTTTTCTTAAAGTTACACAAGTCAAGTAAACAATTGTTGTAGACACCATTCAATAAGGACACCGATTATTAATTTTTTAACATTAGCAGACTAAGTTAACAGAATTACCAAACATTCTAAATCTTACTTCTTGAACATTCCCTTTATAAATATTTGTTATTTCAGTTTATTCTTCATTTCTATTCATTGTTTTCAGTTTAATGTATGAGATAGAATAACAAGTTTTGTACATGTATTATTTACAGGTTACTCACGAAAATATATTAAACAAAATATTTCATTATATTCTACTTGAGACTAGGTTTTTTTTAAGAAAAGGTTTTACCAGAGCCAGACGTTTAGTTTGAATCTTTTCAAACAGTTAATTGACTTCATCAGCTCATGCGATAAAATCAAATTCTTGTGTGTTAAGCTACATACATTGTATGCAGACAGAATTGCTGTACACTGTACATGTAGCAAAAGGTTTGGTTGTCGTTTTCATTACCTCCTCTTTCCACTTATTAATTGCATCAAGCCCTTCCTTTAACCACTTAAGCCGCTCAAGAATGTCATCTGGTACATCTAGTAAAATAAATTATAGAAAAACAAAAATGATTTTAAAAGATACAGGCACAAAACAGTTACCCTGTAGATGCTTCTAATTTTAGTTTGACGACCATTAAAAATGGACATATTGAAAAATAAAGGCAGTTCTCATCAAAACACCTGGTCTTTTCCTCAGTTCCTCCAAATCTTCAAGGTTAGCTTTTTTGGGCATTTGTTCCTGTCAATAAAAATAATTATAAATAAAATATCAGTGAGGAATTAACAATGAAGGGAAATAAATAGTTGTAGGTATTTCAACTTGTAGAAAATATGTACATGAATAAATTATGCTGCAATGACTTCTACTGCAAAGTGTGGGAAAAATTAAAGAACAGCTCCCCAAAAAGAAGACTGTCAACCAACAGTCAAAAGATAAACAAAAGTTGGCCGACAGACAACCAATACTACTACACAGTACAGTTACTGTAGTAGGCTGTGTTACTTGTACTAAATTAGATGTAGGTATTTACAAACCTCTAACGTATCCACTTGTTCAATTAACACTTCATGTCTATCCATAAGTTCACCAATTTGTCTCAATGCCTCAAGTGCTTCAGGGGAGGGGTGAGGAGGACTTGGTGCCCTGGGTGGGGGTGGGGTAGGAGTTCTTGCTTTAGGGGTAGATGGCCTTGACTTTGCCGAAGGGGCACGACTTCTTCTAGCATTTAAAGCTTCCTCAAGTTGTGGCCATTTGACATATATGTCCAAATTATTGAGGTCATCTTTTGTGGGAAGGTCATCTACTTGTTTCTTGAGATTTTGCTAGAATAAAACAAAGGGCACATGATGAACTGTTTTAGAGTTTTACTGTTTATGTCCACTACCAAAAAAACTAACAAGTTGCATTTGCGCTCAGCACTTCCCTGACTTGGTGAAGGAGCATGTGTAATCTTATTGTTTATTAACAAAGCAATTTGTTTATAATTAAGTCAACTACATGGGTGTTTATAGCTCAGTTGGTAGAGCTCTGCAGCACTATTAAATGCAGAGGCCCTTGAGACATTTTTTGGGTTAATCCACAATTGCTTAAAAATTGCCACTACAACTGCAACAATGATGTATTGCATTTCTGCAGTTCACTTCACCTTCATGTCATCTTCTGACACTTCACTATTAATACTGAGCAGGAAGAAATTATGTAGTCAACGCGCTCTATGATGGACACTATACAGGGGCTGGCACTAAAAGTCTCTTGCATTATAGAGTCATAGCAAATGACCAATAAAATTAAAAGCAGCAACCAACTCTGGGAGGGAGGTGTCTTTCTCACAAGAGGTGTCAAAAGATGGTACCCACCTACCCCCCACCCCTCCCCCCCAAGTGAGACGTAAGTGTTAATGCTGTATTAGGGGAGGGGTAAGTGAGCAGACAGTTTCCCAGAATCTTTGTACTCCTCCACACTGATGGTGGTGGACAAATACTGACCCCCAGTTCATGGACTACCCATACTGACAGTGACTACCTTTTGAATTCACTACAATGCTAGGTACATGAAGTAACTACCAGTAAAATTACTCAAAAGGTAGTCCATACGTGTAGTCCATGGGGGTAGTCCACGGAATGGGGGTCAGTATTTTGTCCTCCACCTGCATTGACTGCACTATTGCAAATTAATAGCTTTGCTCTGACTGCACTGTCATTCTCACCAATTCCTTAAGCAAATCTTCAAGTTTCTTTTTCTCTTGAGAGTCGTCTACAAATTTATGAAAACAAACATCTCAGTTACTTCATCAGCTAAGACATCAGCTATGACAGCTAAGCCCATTCCATTTCTTAGGAATGAATTCAAGTTTATAATAAAAAAATTAGAATAGGTAATGATTTGTAGTGGTATTTGGCATAAATACCACAAAAGATATTTTGAAATTGTTATACGTAATAATTATTATTTCAAGAGCGGTTAGGTGAGTAAAATTTGAAACAATTTTGAAATATCACATACTAATCATGCTATCATTTGTTTATACTATTGTCTACTACCCGCAATAGTTTTGTAATTTTCACATGTAGGTATTTCAAATTAAGCTGAAATACCACTGCCCTAAGCCAATCAAATTGCAGAAATTTCTCATGTAGGACTATAATTGTAAAAATATCACAAAAATGACAAAACAGTTACAGCTGTAGTCTTACCAACACTTTCCAATGCAGTAATTCTCTCACTGAGATTCGAAGTTAGTTTTTCCAACTACATGCACAAAGAAAACCAAAGGAGAGAAAACCTTGAGTTTCATGATACACAATAATTGTGCATGAAAGTGAAGTGGGCAAACTAAAACAGTTAATAATAAAACAATTTATTTTTTTCCAAGCTTGCGAGCGGGCGGAATCCTCTAAATCCTGTAATCTGATTGGTTCTGACAGCAGACAGTATTTTATGATCTTGCCTGCTAACCTAGGCGGAATCGTTGGCAGCTTCGCAATTCATTCACAAGTTTGTTTGTTGTTTGTGAAACAGCAAAAACCGTCATTTTCAAACCATTTTTCTTTTAAAACTTGCACTGTTATTAGCAATAGCTAGGGAAAAGTGAATTTTACTATTCAAACAAAAAATCTGAAGGGAGAATCAAGGAAGTCAGTCAGGAAAACCGCTAAAGTAAAGCAAAACAGGTGGCTCATGATGTCGCTTCACCACAACCATGCAGTTGCAAAAGTACTTGAGACACTGTACCGTATTTTGGCTTAAATGGCCTGTCCATGATCTTGTACTTAAGTGACCCCCCCTCCACCCCTTATCAAAGTTGCTAGCAATACAAGATCATGCTCAAAACTTGGAGGAACAACTTTGAATGGGAGGGAGGAGGGAGGTCAGTATTTTATCTCACAGACCTGTGACTAGCAGCGATTTGAAGCAAGAAAGGTTGTGTTTTCGTGAGTGTCTTAACATTTTTGCAACTGGTTGTAGCTTTATAACCGCACTGTAATTACTGCAACTCACTTGCTTTTATGCACCGATTACTGGACATTTTTGCTCGGTTTGTAGTTTTGTTTTCCATTTTTTCTGTAAGAATCTAGATTCTGTCATTTTTCATTGAATTTTGCCTCGCTAGTTTTCTACTTATCAGAAAAGGCTGTTGACAATGACTGCATTTAGCTTTCAATCTTATAAACATGAGTCACTTTTTCAACAGTCGGTTTAACTAAGTGCTGTTTTCATTTCTTTGTTTTAATTCTAATTCAATTCAAAATCTTAAAATTGGTATGTGTATAATTAGCTCCTTTGTGCAGTTTTCATCCCGCTCAATTGAACTAACCTTAAAGCAATTTTTTTTTCCTAGTGCTTTTAATATCAAGCTCGTCAACTCTTTTATCCTAGGCTTGTTTAATTGACACTCAGATTTTGAATTGCCTACCAAGACACAAAAACCTTTCTTTATTAGATAAAAGAGAGCAGTAAGTGCCATAATAAAAATTACCGAGCTAAAAATCATATTATAATTATGTTTTGTTTTGGTTTGCAATCGATCACGCGCCTCATCAACACAAACGCGTCCTACTTCAACACACATAGGTTGGAGGGTGAAAGAAAATTTTCCCAAAACTTTTAAATCTCAGTAGGAAAAAACTAAAAATGTTATTCACTGCATGGCGTAGGTCGGTCCGTATTGGGAGAAACTGTGCCCAAGGTCTTGAGAACTGCCCAATACAGACCTCCCAGCCAGTGAATAAAATATTTATTGACCTAACCTCAGACACTTTGTTCTTCAATCCATTTATTTCCTCTGCAGTTTCTTTAACATCACTGACTTCCTTCATCATAGTGTCTAAAAGACTTGTGAGCTAAAGCAAAATTATAATATTAACAATATATAATATTAATAATATTGCACAACCTGAAGTTTTTAAGTCTGGCAATGAAAACATTAATTTTGGAACATTAATTATGTGAAAATCAGGGCTACCAGTAAGATTTGGGGGAATTGAGGATCTTTGAAATTCTTTCTTCTTTTCACTTATTTCCAATGAAAGCAGCCAGGGGGATGGGGGAAGGGGGATCATGCTCATATCAAGCAGAGGAATCCAAGGTCAACAGCCTTCAGTCTATCCAATGCTATTTTATTCGTGATTTCAATGTTGCAAGTTTAGGTGGTGGAAAACTGTCAGGATTTGACACCATGGCCTGTGCAAAAAAGGCGATGCAAATGTACTAGTCAGTTGAAAGGATGCATTGAAGCCAAAATAAGGTCAACTTTTTTGAGAGTGGTTTATCAATTATGATTGATTATTATCATCTACAAAAGAATTAGGGCATTACATATATATATACATGTGTACATGTATGTATAATATATAATGCAGAAAAACATAGCAAGCTCTATTGAGCTTTACTAAGAATATCTCCATGTATGTGTCAAACATAACTGAAGTATATTGTAAGTATACTTACTTAGAACGGATGGTAAGTCATACTTAACTTCAAAACAGTCCATGATCTAATTTCATCCATTGTAACTGTAATTAACGATAATGCATGTACAATATGACATGGGGGTGATTTTCTTTACTATGTAAATGAGCCTATAAAAATTTTAGGAAAAAGGTTATTTTTTTGCCCTTAATTAATGTAATTAGTACCTTTTAGTTTTACCTTTTACCACAAATTAATTGCATTTAAGGTTAGTTCTAATGCAGACAAAAAAAGTAAATAACATTAAAAACAGGGAAACATTTGGCTATCAAAAAACACACCACAGTCTGAAGTAACCACTAAGTTCCTTAACTGCTATGACGACATCGCACTAAACGTTCTTGTCAACTTTGAATTAATACATGTGCATGTAAATTACAGGAGAGCTGTCGTAAAGTGCGGGCATATGGTATTTGAGCACGAGTTGTTGACGTAACAGAAATCGAACAAGTGAGCCAACCAAACGAGTGAGATTTCTGATACAAAACAACGAGTGTGTAAATAGTACTGTACAAAGCTCTTTCCATGTGGTATTGCATCTATTATATACATTATAACTGAGACTGCATTCATCATTAAAATTGGCAGCCTTTTTATTTCAAATCTTTTCAAAATGCTAGAATTTACCAACAAACGAGTGCAAATCAAAATACTGTCCATCTTAAAACTGGTTTCGTTTGAAAGTTTAGCAGGGAATGACTTTTCTGCACGGGGGTACGCAAGCGGAGGAAACCTAATGATCGTCAAATGTGAAGTACATGTATTAGATGAAAAATATTGCATCGCTGTTCAAGGAATTTTGTAGGCATTATTATAAAAGCAGGTGGCGCTGGTGTTAAGGTAACAGACTTGTTGTTTGCCTTCACTTTTTGTAAAAATAGACCAGGATAACTGGTGTCCTCACTCATTAGTGGTTTGCTGTTTGTTTCAATTAAAAAAATTTAGTGAGTTTTTTAGACCTGCAGTAAAACAACAACACAACTATAAGGAGAACTACAAAGTGTGTTTGTAATATTGTTTTTTGTTTTGTAATTTATAGCTGAGTTAAGCATGCAGTTTTAGTAGTGTCGTTTCGTCTTTTTAAAGAGGCAGATAATATTTATCTGGATTTTTAAAAAATAATATATTTTTTTAGACGTTTGTTTCTCTGATTCAGCAAATGTCAATCAATCAAAAAAGTGGACAGAAGACGTTTCATAGAAGGTTTGTATATTAGGTTCTCTTTTCGTTTCACCTTACTTACCTGCTGGAATGCTATTTGCAAAGCGAAACAAAAAATTAATTGAGCCTAATCTCAGGTTACAAGCACCTATAAAAGGCAGGAATTTTGGCGCGAAACTCTGCACCAACCTCTGTGGCAAAAAACAATGTTTGTGCGATTTGGAAATATCATTTTTTTCACGTGTGAAAACTATCATTCACTAGCTCCTCTGATTGGTTCGAACTCATTTGCGTATGAAAATTTACGATCTACTTTTTTGGTGAGTATTTCTTGATCAGTATGTACATAATAAATGTAGACAGTTGCTCTAGAAAGTTACATGAAATTATTATTCACACCTTCAGCCTGCCCCCACAAGAGATCTTTTGGCTTTATTACATAGAGTACAATAGTGCGTAGACCTCCCCATCCGTGCCTTACATACATACATACAGGGGTACATTTATTGAGACGCCCTTTACAGGGCTTTTCAGCCACAATAAGCTGACTATTTACAACTAACTAGATACAAGAAAACATAATTAAACTAGTCAACTAAATATAAGTATTAAAATGAAGAAAGTCATTTTAAGAACATAATTATTGTTAATTACGTACTCTCTTCTTACAAATTCGGAAATCTGCTATTTCCTTCATGTCTTTGGGTTGTTTGTTCCCACAAGTAGCCCCTCTAAAGGCAAAAGATCACTGCCCAGTTTTTGATTTGCATCTCGGTAGATTCAGGTCTTGTAGTTCTGTAACTTCAGTTTAGCTAATGCACTGTAAGTTGCCTAATTGAATACGTTGTTAATTTAGCTCTCAACAACTATTATAAACTTTATTACTGCCCTTTGGGAGCAGTAATAAAGTTTATTATCATTAATACTGTACCTGAGCCTGCGCTCTAAGAAAAAATGTGGGGATCTTGGTGCTTGGTGGCATTGCCAGTGCTCAACCCAGCTGGTACAGTACAGCTCAGAGATAAGCAACCATTTGCACAAGCAAAACACACACATGCATTTTTTGCGTTAACACAAAAATAGTTAACTACGGTAGTTTAAAAGTGCGTTTTTGAAACTAGCTTTCACTTTGTTATTCACTGTTTAATGCTTCATTGTTTTCGCTTTGTTTTCCCAAACAAAAGAAAAGAAATGCTCCTGAACTGCCAATATGAATGAATGATATACAATGTATCAGTAAGTGAAACAACTATTACCGGTAGTCAGGATTAAACTGAGATATTCAAAAGTTTTATTTTCTCGACAGGAAAGTCAGGGAAGTATTACAAAAAGGAGTATTATACCAGATCACAAGTCAATGACCCTTGACAGGGAACTTCCACAATACAAGGGTCTGAGAAACATGTTGTCTTGAGCTTAGAGGTGTAAATTGCAAAGTGCTTACTAAAATAGGATTTAATATAATCTTTAAGCTATACATTGTAAATTTTCACTATAGGGATGTGCAAAAATAATAAGCTCTATATAAAATGAAGCATAGTTATGGAATTATATAAAATTCAATGTCACTATCTTTACCCAACAAAGCACTTGAGAAATGAACCAATGGCAAAGCTTTTATATCTGGTTCCCATTCTGTCTTAACATAGTTTTAGGACATATGTTCGCTCATTGTGGTGATGAAGTTGCAAGTTTACAACAATACAGTTTATAAAGTCAGCCCCTATAGTTGAGATAAGTTTCAAATATGTTGTATTGACATGTATTTGATAAGATTTCTAGCAAATTTCAAAGTATTTTGCATGTTTTGGGGAATTTCAAGGGATTTCACAGATTTACCTAAATTTTGCAGCTCTGCAACTGCACAAAACATCAGAAGCCCTGACTGTAAGTCAATCTACCCCTCTCTGAATTAGATTTACTGTCAGTGTCATTTTGAAACTAATGATAAAAAAACCGGTAATATTACAAAACTAATTTTGAACAGCACTGATACAGTTTGTTCAAAGTGTTTTTCTGGTTATAAGCTCCCTTGGATCTGAGCCCCTTTGTTCAAAAGCTCCTTTTAAAACTCCTTATGAAGATCTGTAAGCCCAGGGATTACATTTTTTATCAACTGCACACATACCACATCCTCTAAATAAAGAGTAGAGATGGCTCATAAATGCTAATGAGTCTTCATGTGCACTGATGCATTTCAGAGCAGACGTATACACTCATCAACTGAGATGCATGGATGCATCTGGCCTGAAGCAATGGATTCGTATTTCCTGACATGTATTATGCGAATATAATTTTAGTATAACTCTGACAAAATGTACATGCACGTGTATGCCAGCAGCCTATACAATGTCATGTAACTACAACAACTGAGGGACTGGAATCAGTTTTTAGGGTTGCCTAATATTTTGATATCGTAAGTACAATTGAAGGAAAATAAGAAAAAGACTTCAGCCTCAATCAAAGCAATAAACTTGCTGGGTGGTGGGGTTGTCATAGCCATGTCCCAGAGCTACCCTAGTTAGAGGCACTTGTTTACATTTAAAACATAATTCCAAGTTATTAAAAATTTACTGGTTTGATGATTATTTGTCAAAAAAAACTTGAATATGCTGTAATGGCAAAATTCATGTGGTGTGACAACCACATGTAAGAGCTGTCAACCAATTTTCTTTTACACCTGGAATTTTTGCACACATGAATATATATAAGCCACAAATAAAAACTGTAACAAAAAGAGTCAGTTCAAAAGAACTGTTCAAAAGAACTTAAATTGCCGCAAAATAAGATAAGATCGATAAAGCACTTGTTAATTTCCTCTGCATAAATGGCCATTCTTTCAAACCATTAACCGCCACCGCACGCTAATGTTTAATTCCAGTTACTGTCTAAAGTAACTTCACACTTTTTGAAGTTCACCAAAGCGTCAAAAAAGATCATTTGTCTCAACAATTTGTTAAGTAAACATTTGCTTCGGATCGGCTCAGGATCCAGCCGAGGTGTTTGTTTAAGCCTAGAGGTCCGTGCTTAAATTATACCAAAACTTACATGAACATCATTAACCCAAAAGCAGTTAGCCATTGCCTGGGAACGCCATAAAAGATTTCTTAGTATTAACATAGCAAACACAATTAAAGGTACTTTGGAATTTGAATACTTACAGTAACCTTAAGTAACAGTCATAAAAAGTTATACATCTAAGTGGAATCACATGCATGTGCCTACCTTTTCAATGCCCATTTCAGTAGCTCCAAGCCTTCTGTTTATATTTATAAATTGCCACATATCTGCAACCGGGGTTCTAGCATCCTTTTTCTGTTTCGCGCGTTGTAAAATTTCTCCGTTACTAGGCAGGTCTTCCAAAATTTCTAGTTTCTTCTCAATTCTTAATACCTTCGACTCCAAATTGCCATGAAACGGGGTCAAAAATGTAGCGGCGGAGAAACGTGTTTTATCTGCTTTTACTGTTTCAGATGACGCCTTTGATTTCAAGTCATCTGGACTATCACTACCGGAATCTTGAGAGCTCTCTTGTTGGTTCCTAAGTAGCGCAAATGCAGCTCTGAAGTCTCCATCATCGCTGATATCTTTGCTTTTCTTTTCGATTCCTAGATGGTTGAGAATTTCCCGGAGCAATCCGTGAAGAATATTGAAATTTACAGCCCCTAGCTCTGGGGTGCCAAGAGCGAGGTTTAGTAGTCGGTCGAGTTCTACTCTTATCATCATGACATCAATGCTTCTTTCAAGTTCAAGTTGTGTGGTCGAATAGTTTACGACGAATAGTTTACGACCGCCATACTATTAAATTCAGGTTGCTAGAGGCAACACTCTTCATGAGCCGTAACAAAAGAAATCCATATTTATGAAAATCCAAGATGGCGAACAGAACTGATGAATGAGCCTGCGCTTTTATTGTTCAGCAGTTAAACAAATGAGCCCAAAATGCTTCAAATAGATCAGAGATAGAAACGGCAAAGTGGAGCAAAGTAGGTTGATTACGCGGTAAGCTAAGATAAGGCGATATTTACATATAAATATAAACTAATATATAATTCTCCCACATAAACCCTATAAAACGCAATATTAGCAGATGAAAAACGTTTTAACATGCGCCCACATAAAAAGTTTCGGACGCCTGTGGTAATTTTGTTTTCCAAATGGAGGGGATTAGCTTTGTGGCGATCGGTAAGTAAACTAAACTTTTAAACCCTCTATAAGTCCCAATATCTACTCAAACTCTCCTGAGCAATCTCCATATATTTCCTTGAAGAACTAAATCAGGTAATTGAGAGAATTTGATAAAAGATGAAGCATTTCCCCGGGGCAGTTTTCCTCTACTGACCATTTATTGATTCTCCTAACCTTTTCTCTAGATGATGTATTCGAATTTTTAGGAGAAAACTAATTTTGGTCAGGCTGTTAGGACCTAATACAGGAGCGTAAGCTTACCACTTCCCTCTTTCAATTGCAAGAAGTTGAAGTGGCCTTGAAATAGCCTACGGTTGGTGTGATATCAACGATTTTACCGACCTAATAACATGTAAATGTAAATGTAAATGAATTAGATAGAGGGCTTATTCTAAAAAGATCGATAAAGAGACAGTCTGTTTTCTTTGTCACGGGCGGGGTACTCCTATATAAAATTATAAAAGTGATGTGGGTGTTCGTCGTCTCTCTTAGGGGTGTAACGAAAATTGCAGATTTTGGTCTCACTTAGGGTGTTTTGGGCGGAAAGACATTGACTTTGTTTGCCCATTCAAGAATCGCTTAGGGCTGTGCGTAAAGAAATTTCAGACAAAAAATTCCGCGACACTTACCATACCAGCCTGTTCACTTAATTTAGAGATCATCGAACGCACGTATGAAAATAAAATCTGCGGAGGTTCTTACGCTTCGCGCTTATGAAAAAGGAAAACTGAACGTCTGTGGACAGGCCCTGACAATACAGAAATCTGGCGTCCTGGCCACACCCTCATTGGTCTCCCTAGGTGTTTAATTTTAGTTTTCCGACGAGCACCCCCGTCGCCTTTATATGGGAGTCCCGCCCAGGGGAAATTGTATTTGCCAGTCTGGTAGGTCATTTCTACGTCTGCTGACGAATGGGTAGGTTGAATGAAGGCTGTTTTTTGCCTTCTTCTACCGCTCGCTCCCGGCTTCCACCTCGATAGTTCTCATTTGTCTTCATTTTAGCTTTCGTGTGGCTGTACCTGTTACTTTGTAATATAATCCACAAACAAAAAGCACATAACATTGAAACCCTCCGGAATAGACGATGGATTTGTCGACCATCAAAACGAGACAGACAAAGCACCACTGCCACAATGAAATAACACGGGGAGACTTTGCGCAAATACATACGTACGTGAACCTGCTTGGACGAACAGAGACAGACCCCGTTTATTCGGGGGAAAGTTGTCCCAGTTAAAGCAGAGGGGTCGCCTACCCGAGCTACCCTGGCCGAGCCAACTTTTCTTACGTTTCCTTACAAATTATTATTATTAACTATTAACACTCCTTGAGAGAAAATCTCGGGTTTCAATTTAACGGTCAAGAGACTTTCCCCAAGAAATAAGTATTTAATAATAATTGGAAACTTGAGATGTAACTGTGCACTAGTGTCGATATCTTGTGCCCAATACTTTCAAGTGCCTGTTACGCAGGCTATCGCGTTCTGTGCACGACGCGCCAGACACGAAACATTTGAAACGGGCAAGATAAACCGTCTTAGATCTGATTGAAATTTCCCTTCCGAAACGACTCGTAAAGACTCAGAAACACAGGTAAATAATAACGGATTATGATATAGCTTAAATACAGCGATTGGGTTGCCTTTGGGCGAACTGTTTACATGAGTAACAAAAAGTTGGCTCGACCAGAAGAGTGTCTGCCTAGCCAAGTTATCGGCCAAAACAATGAAACAGCGGCCATATTGGTGTTCCAAACCAATCCTGTGGGAGTTGGACCCTTTTTTATGTAAAAAATTTCTTTTGTTCCCATAAGGTTGCGTAGATGCTGGCCACGTGAGTGAATACCCTGTAAAAACACATTGGCTCTCCCAGCCGGATGAACTCTGTCAAGACGAGACATTCAGAGCAAGCGCGAGTTTTGTTGGCTCGGGCAAAAGGGTCTATGTTTTCTCCTAAAGACAATTCTTTGCAGACGTTCATCTTATTGTTTACACTTTTGCTCATTAGCATACGAGTTAACCCATAGAAGGCCTTAAATAACAAATTAAATTCACAAGTTGAAAGAGTTCGTTAATTTCAGCAATTTGGGCAAATAGCATCAAAAACTGCGAAACTGCTGGGTGGCACAAAGACGTCAAGAGCCCACACATTCTTTGAAAAGTTTCGACGTTTTCAAAGGTAATTTTCCTGATACTATACTCAGTATATCGGGCTCAAATTTTCACAAATAAGTGAAATTGTATGCCCTTTCGATATTCAGATAGTTTCTTTAGTAGCTTGACCAGAGAACGAAAGACAAATGCTAATGAGGCAAAAAATGCAAACAAAGATCCGCCTATGGACACCAGTTAACTCGGTTTGCGGACTGACCTATTAGCTGGTAATATATTTAGTATTCTAGCACTACAAGCATATATCGGTCATATGACATTAAAAATGTACGTGGGCATATTTCCAATATTGCAAGTGAACGCTTGCAGTACTTGAATACAAAATATATTACAGTGAAAACGCGTGCATATTTCTGAAAGCGTGCATATTTTTATTATTAATTGCAAGTGAACGCTGGCACTACTAGCATACTAAATATATTAAAATGAATACGCGTGCTTATTTCTAATATATTCGCAGTTGGAAAAGGCTGTTGATTATATAAAGAGGGGTTTGAAATTATGAACGAACAAACTGCTGTTGCGCTTCACAACGGCAAGGAAAGTTTTGAATCCATGGCAAAAAAGCTTGAACATGTCCACCTCGCTTTTACCATCAAGCTGAACGTGGGTGGACAGTATCTCACCACGAGCCTTCAAACACTGACAAAAGATAAAGGATCAACGCTACACGCCATGTTTTAAGGCAGATTCGGCACAAAGCCTGCTGAAGACGGATCTTACTTCATTGATCGCGATGGAACTCACTTCCGGTATATTCTGAACTACCTTCGAACTGGGCGACTTCTTCTCCCTAAAGACGAACTGGTTCGTGAGGAGTTATTAGAGGAAGCTCAATTCTATCAGGTTCATGGCACCTTAAAAGAGCTTCGCCATCCACCGAATCAGCCATTTAAGGACTCTGCAATCCTGTCAACTGAGCATAAACAAGTCCTTATCAATAATTTTTTTGAAAGAGCAACTGAAGAGTGGTAAATCCAACTTTGTCCTTATTTATCGAGCCTCAAGAGATGGTTGGCATTCTTCCAAGTTTCATGCTCTTTGCGATGATAAGGGACCAACTGTTACCTTGGTGAAGAATGGAAATAATATTTTTGGAGGATAGACAGAGATGTCTTGGGAGGACGGTAAGCATTTAGTTAAGGAAATCCAATGCTGGTTTAACGCTTTGGAAGCATTATTAGGAAGCTTTAGCAACAGCGACGGCGACGGCAACGACAACGGAAAAAAAAGCAATAGACTTTTTTAGTTTGTGTGTTTTGTTTTTCCAATTCAGACCACGTGATGTTCTCCAGCGAATTTTCCTTAGTCATTAATAAATTATGTATACATATGCATGTCGATGTACTTGCAAGGCACCAGAAATGGAAAAACAAGCTAAAGAGTTTGGTTTCAAAAAGAAAAACAACAACTTTGCACGTGCATCACGTATTTATTGTACATTTCTTGGCCCTTCACTTTGCACGACAAAGTGAAAGTGCCTAACTTTCGTTCAGTGGAGGGCGTGAACACAAAAAAGAGACTTTCTTTTTCTTTTCCTGAACCTCCATACAGTCTTTTAGAATTCAACTCCAGAAAAATTTCCAGCATTAAACGATAAAATAAGCGCGATAAATTTGGAAGCAGCCCGAATTCATTTTTTAAGCGACGTTTTCTTGGCCCTCGCCGTCTTTGTTGCTTGGGATTGATCCAAAACATTCACGCGGCACTGGACGTGGTCGAAAATTCGATCCTTCGAAAGTTCATTAAACGTCTAGCCGTTCAAAGTTTCATGTGAACAGAGCGAAAATTTCGTCCCGGTTCAGTGTGAACGAAGTGGCCTGTCAATTCGAAAATTCGGTTGCCGTGTGAACGTATATAGCCTTAGTGGCTGTTTATATTGAGGGGAAAAGATCTTAGCTCAAGGAAGAAGGAAAGCGGATCATTCTATCACCATATGTTTTAGCCTGCATAGCTGGCGGTATTGTGTCGGTGCGCGATTAAAGTTTTGGCGGCGGAGCCGTGATCCGAAAAAGGGAGTGGGGACGAGGCGTTTTTGGTATTTCTCGCGACTTTGCCGCTTGTGACGGCTCCGCCGCCAAATCTCACTCGACTAGTACACAATACCGCCAACTACGCAGGCTATATGTTTTCTGTTGTACTTTTCCCTAACGATAGGATCTTCCTAGTGGAAAGGTAGAAAAATCCTACCACCGTGTAAGCTGCTTCCGCTAGGAAGATCCTAAACATCCGAGTTTAATTTGTTTTAGGGTAGTATCCGAGGTTTAAGTGGGACGACGCTCAAAATGAAAAATTGTCATTGCCTCACCCCCGTCCTCCGCCCATGAATTATGAACACTGCCTGAAAAAGGAACTTTTTTTTTAATTCCAGAAACTGGTCAATACAAGCACTGTAGAGATTCATTTTTATTTAGCCTGGTGAACCCATCCAGTACTGGACCAATCAAGATGCCGCTTAGGGGTACTTCAAACCATAGTGGGATCTTATGTAACGGATCCTTTGGATCAATATTTGGAGGAGGGCATGATCTTTTGATTAGCAGTAAGCCAAACGCAAATTCAGATAGCACCACCAAGTTAGACCATACTTATCGATGTCCAGAAGGTGCAGATTCTTCATTCCTAGCTGGTGTATCAGATTTTGTCGTCAATGAACTAGAAGTGTTCATGTATTAGCCCTGAAGTCCCGTATACATTCTTTTTCTGGATTAAGAAGTGTAAAATTCAGACCAGATTTTGCTGTGCGTTTTATGGGTTAAAATATTCTGAAAGAAATTCTTTTTGAGGCTTTGTTGTAACAGTTACTATCCATTACTAATATATACGTGTAAAGTTTGTTTAAAGTTACCGTCCAAACAACTTTGAGTTAAGTCTTTGTAGACATGTTTGTACTGAATCAGTTTTCGGACATTTGTTTAAAACTTTGCAGTCCACTTGAGTTTTGAACATTTTATGACGTCATTTCTATGGTCTATAAGAGTACTCGATTTGTCAAATGCTTGGTCAGGGCCTTTTTTTTTTTTTGCGTAACAGTTTATTTTTTGAGTAACTCAGAACAACTTTCTCGCAGCTCTGATAAGCTATAAAAAACGGCGTAGCATGTTCCGAACTCACAAGAGATGGCTGCTTTAAAGTATAAAGAGAGCAGTTTCCTTAATAGTGTAACTTCATTGATTTATTAAGAAAATGCAGTTCGCTAAGTCTTTCTTCCCAGTGATGTATGATTGATTATCATATATGAAATTCTATGGCGTACATTTGCGGACAAAAATAATTGAAAATAAAATACAATTTGAAGTTCAAAAATTAGACTATCCATGTCGAAATCTCGTCATATGAATTTGAAATCGCAATGAACACCGTCGAAATAGGTATCATTCGAACTTGAAGTTACTTTGAACAAGTTGAAACTATAAAAGGAAAACTCGACATCGCGGATGTTGAAGTTCAAATCAACATTCCAACTAAAATGCAAATTACATGATTTGAACTTCAATTTAATTTACATATTCGAATTCGAAAAACCAAAATTTCAATTCGAAAGGAAGCGGAAGTAAAAATACACAGGAACCGGAAATGATAAGAGTTTCGCTACACTGTACATACGGGATGTTTACATAACTGCATTTTGGCGCCAAAAGATTTCCCTTCACTCGAACTCTTTCGTCAACATGGCGGACAATGTGACTGATAAGGGTGACCGTGCTAGGTTAGGCCTCGTTTTACCTTATGAAAATCAGCACAGGCACTAATAAGAACCAAGTACAGAGTAGAAAGTTCAACATTGCGCACCTAACAAGGAACGTATCCACTCCAGTTTTTAGAAGGAGTGTACGGAAACTCTGTGCGCACTTATTTAGAAGAGTCTTCGAACTCTTCCATAAAAGAAAGTGCTTGAATTTTCACGAAATGCTTTCCAAAACACACACCTCTAGCTTGAGGCAGAAGAGGATCGAAATACACACTCCGTAATTGGTTACGTTCAGTAGCCAATAGGAAAACAAGAATTTCGATCCGCCACGTGGGTATTTATGTTCGAGTTCGAAGCTCAACAGACAGAACGGCTGTACCGTTCTCGCCCCGACAAAGTACAACTACAGTTGCTCTTGTAATAGCAACTAAGCACAAAGCCAACCAGGCAACTGATGAGGTTCGTGTGAAGAACTGAAACCATGGTCTTGCCTGATCACAAAGTGGCAATAACAAAACAGTTTAAAGACTGTTAAGCTTATTCAGAAGCTATTACCAAGGGAGGAACTACGCGCTCCAGTCAAAAGACTCACACTATCTTACGAAAAACACTAAGCTGGAGTTTATTGAGTCACAATTCAATTCTCCATAGTAAGTTGATGTAGCTTCAGTTTAAGCTGCACTTCAGTCTTATAATTTTGGATCTGTAAATCACTATCCGCGATAATTTAACATTCTGCAAAGAAAGCTTACAAGCTGGGCCCAGCATGATACAGCATTGCAGAAAAACATTACACTCACGGACTAAAGAAAATCGCTTAGTTATTCAGATCCAGAAGGCTTTTGGAGAAAATTGGAACCCTTATTCAGCCGTAATAAAAAAAGCTTTACGCTTCAAAAGAGGTCAAAGAAAATGGGCTTGCATCAGAGGGCAAATCCTGCCGACCAGAAACAATAACTACAGTAAATCAATGTATGTCATGACCTCTCAGTGTGAAACATGGGGCTAAAATCACATTTGCTAATTTAAAATGTAGAACCTTCCAGAGCATAATCTACCCAGCAGAGAAAAAAAACTTTATTGGAATGAGCAGCATTTTGGCATGAGGTAAGAGTAGTGTAGGCCTACCACCCCCTTTTATTGCTATTCACATTGTCCGCCATATTGACCAGAGCGTTCGAGGGAAGGGAAATCTTTTGGCGCCAAAATGCAGCGAAACTCTTATCATTTCCGGTTTCTGTGTATTTTTACTTCCGCTTCCTTTCGAATTGAAATTTTGGTTTTTCGAATTCGAATATGTAAATTGACTTCAAGTTCAAATTAAAGGTTTCATTTGGAATTTTGTGGAAGATTATGGTTGCATTGTTGACGATTAAGTGGCTTATTAGAGTGGAGAAGGTGAATTGAAGTTCAAATCATGTAATTTGCATTTTAGTTGGAATGTTGATTTGAACTTCAACATCCGCGATGTCGAGTTTTCCTTTTATAGTTTCAACTTGTTCAAAGTAACTTCAAGTTCGAATGATGCTATTTCGACTGTGTTCATTGCGATTTCAAATTCATATGACGAGATTTCGACATGGATAGTCTAATTTTTGAACTTCAAATTGTATTTTATTTTCAATTATTTTTGTCCGCAAATGTACGCCATAAAATTCCAAGTAGTAGGCAGTCAGCGGCTTTAACAGCTCAGCTACATTTCCTTTGAAGGATATTGGTACACGGCAAAACAGTGGAGCAGAAATAAAATCTGGTAATGAAGTAACCGAAACTCGTCAGTGATCGCTCAAGTATGAATGGAGGGGTGAGGTGCGGAATTTTGGGAATGTAATTTTGTGTTTAAAAGGATGAGGCATATAATAATTAGCTAGTAGGCTGTTTTATTATTCTTCTATTACATCTGCTTAATGAGATGAAAATAAATAAATAAATAGACTCAAACATGCGTATTAATGGGAGAAAGGTGGACCAGAATCGTCAGCCTTTTCCTGTTTGAGTCTATTTTATATCGGTATATTTAGTATTTACCAAATCAGTAAACAGCAATTTTCGCGCCTTTTGATTGGCTCCCTTAACTTTGACTATCCTTGGCTATTCACTGTTTTGCGACGGGCAAGATGGCGTACAAAATCGTAAAAAATGCACTTGACAAAATACCAAGTAACTGCACTGAAGCACACGTACCAACTCCGCGGTAACCCCCTCTCATTGACCCGACGGCTATGCAACGCTGATGAGCCCCAACAAGGGCGAAACTGAGCTGTCCATGTCTGCCACCGCCCTTAGCCACCGCCCGGGTGATATGGTTGTGCGCATGCGTAAGGTACTGGCCATACCGCGGAGTTGGTACGTGTGCTTCAGTGCAGTTACTTGACAAAATCCCCGAAATGTGTGTAAATTATAAACAAAGTTCCTACTAAGTGACATTTTTAATTTACAAAAAGTTACTTTTTTTCATTTTTATCCAACTGATTTGGTAAATACTAAACAGCGCTAGATATATACCTCGACTCTTCACGTCTCGGTATATATCCACAACTGTTCACCTCCCCTTCGGGGGAATAGTTGTATATTATTATGACGAGTTTTATTTCAAATGCAAACTAGAGAGCGAGTGGTCGTCTTTCTCTCCTGAGAGCCAACGCGGCGAATGAAAAAAAAAAGGAAAATTGGAGGAGAGAAGAGTTCGCTTGGGCTTTCTCCCTCGTTCCTCGCGTCTTCGCCGCTCTCCTCTCACGCTTGCTCTCGATATACTGTGACTAAAACAAAAAATAAGAGACTGCTCGCAGTCTACATACAAACTTCCTCAATCATATTTCACCGCTTAGGCCACCTTTGGTTATTACCGAGAAGTACCCAGGGGGCATAGTGGGGGTGAGGTAGAATTCATGAGCGGCAAAAGATGGCTTTACTTCTGCGCCATTTTCCCGCCCGTTCAGGCTTTCCCTTGTCCTCACTTAAGGGGGCTTTTTGAAGCAGCAACGACGGCGACGGCTACGGCTACGAAAACTTCACTTAAAAGTGAAGTCACGCTGCTTCAAGGCTTTATCAGGCTTATTTATATCGTTCTGATTTCGTCAAATGTTGCCAATTTATTTCTGGAGTTGAGTTCTGAAGGAATCAGGGTCCCAAAGGGCGGCCGGAGCCCGGGAGCCCTAAATTTTTTTTTTCCGTGGAGCCCGGAGCCCCATCTCTTCGTTGCTTGGAGCCCTAATATTATTTTACTATTAAGAGCTCGGAGCCCTCAAAACGTTTACTGCGGAGCCCGTAGCCCCAAATATCAAAATTCGGACATTCTTGCTCACAGATATAGCGTCTTAATGTGCTTTGTTTGTTGTGTTTGCTGGGAATCGGACCGAAGATAGTAAAAAACCAGTAAACTAGACTGAGGCTAACTAACATTCATTCTTTTCATTGTACTGATACTATTCTGAGTGTGCGCTGCGATTCACACTTACTACTTTTTAACTGCATCATTTATAAGGGTTTAAACTCTATTAATTACTGAGATATATTCTGCTTGATTCAGGTTTTAAGCTTTGTCCTACCTAGACATTGGAAAAATCCACATTGATCAGTTGTCATGAAACTGGGCAAACAGTTTTAGCTCGGTGGCCTTAAAGTGCATATGATACCAAATTTTTTTCCCTTGTTTTTCGTAGTTTGATATGTGTATAAAACGACTTTGGTCTTAAAAAGCGCTTAAAATTTCTTGAAAGCCATATTTTTTGACTTAAAAATGGCTCTATTTTGCTTAAAATTAGTCCCGGAGATTGGGGACTAGTTTAGCTTGATCGTGACGTCATGTGACGTAATATTGTGTACCTTTGCGGCCGTCTCATTACTTTGCTGCATCAGAATGTCGACCGATGTGAGCGATTCTTCGATGTCAGACTCATCGCAAAGCTGCCACGAGCTAAGTGAAGCCTCAGAAAAAGAACTTGAAGTTGTTACCGAGTTGTTACCTTCTTCTCCGCCATATTTGTATGCTGGTTTGGGTACACAATACTACGTCACAACAGTACCACGTGACATTTTTGGCCGCGCGATGCCGGGGACATACTTTAGAGCCGAAAGCGCGTATTTCAAACGCGAAAAAGATGACTCCAGAGACATTTTGACCGCATTTAAATATCGGAGACGTTTTTTAGACATATCAAACTACGAGAAACAGAAAAAAAAAATTTTCATGTCATATGCACTTTAACAATATGTGACATATTCATTGATGAAATATTAGTCACGTGACCTGCAAATGATCGTTAACGTTCAAAGTGTTCAAATTAAAACGGGGGAAAGGAAATGAAATAGCAGCAAATATTCTTAGGCACCAGTGTTTTTCCCATGGCCTGGATATTATGAAATAGCCCGCATGTATACCTAAAAGGAGCAAGGATTACGTAACAAAGAAAAACAGGTCACGTGACTCATAAAAGACTTAAATAACTCTTAACAAAAATGGTTTAATTCACCTTGGAAGCCTAATTGACAATCCAGACAGTTATTCTGACAATTTGATGACAAGTATTTTTAGGCTGAAGTTTAACAACCTTGCCCCGTTTGAGAAAACAGGTTTTGTGTCGTCATGGTCCAAGGAATGTCACGCGATGCTTGAGATGAATTTTCCAAAATTATTTTAGTGAGATATGTCTAATCATATCTTTTTGGAACCTTTTACTTGGATCCTTCTGCGTCATTAAAAAGGACCTTTGTATTCTCTGTGGGGGGCTTTTTAGCCTTTCAGCCCATGCCTTAACTTGACAGTGTCTCAATCATTCTTCACTTTCAGTGTCTCAAGTGTCAGATATTTTTTTACAGCAACAATCTGATTCTCATGTTACTCTTCGTCAAATGTCCTCTACACATGTCTGACCAGGAGATATATTTGTAAGCCAGGAATACTTCCTCCTGCTCAGACTCTCCTTTATTTCCTTCTTCTGCCATTAATTCTCTTTCTGTGGGCGTCATTGTATCACCCTCGTCTAATGCCAAGAGCATTGTCTTTTCGTACCACTCTTCATGGACTCTTTCGGTCCCCTCTTCAACTTCAACATATATAGGCAATGCCACACTCTAGAATGCCCCGTTTTAACCTTCAAACCCTGACACGTCATGATTGATAAATAACTCTAGATAACTGTGAAACACGAGTAGAGTGGAGAAAAACTTATGAAAACAGAGTTGAAAAAATAGAAATTGCTGAATTTTCTCAATTATAGGATTTCCTTTTGGATTAAAGCAAAAATGCATAGCGGAGCCTGGAGCCCTTGATCAATTTCTCGGGACCCCTGGAGCCCTGTTTATTTTGGTCCTGAGCCCCGGAGCCCCGGAGCCCTAAACCCCTTTGGGACCCTAAGGACTGTATCGAAGTTCAGGAAAAGAAAGAGGAAGTCGTTGTCTTGTATTCACGTCCTCCACGAAACGTAAAATTAGGCATTTTCACATCGTAGTCGTGCAAAGAAATGTAAGAAAAAACCTTGATGCCCGTGCAGAGTTGTTGTTTTGCAAACCTATAGAACTTATTGCTGTTTTTGCCGTTCTCGTCGCCGTCGCGGAACATATACCGGCGGTTGAGCCTGCACTTCTACTGATCAGTGGGTGTGTTCAATTGTAATTTTTATTTCGTTTACTTGGTGAAACAGAAAGAAGAGTAGAATCTTGAACGATATGTCGGTTGACGAAGAAAAAATCGAACCACTTAGCTGCGATGCGCTAGAGGAGGCTGTTACCTTTATGAAGAAGGCCTACGACGTCATGAACCAACAAGCAATTGACGTCCGCAAGGAAAAAGAGGCCTTAGAATCTGTGGCGAAGAAACTTGAAGATGTTCACTTTGCCTCTACCATAACACTGAACGTAGGTGGTCAGCGTTTCACCACGAGTCTTCAAACAATTACAAAAGATAAAGGATCAATGCTACACGCCATGTTTTCAGGAAGATTTGATTCAAAGCCGGCTGAAGACGGATCTTACTTCATTGATCGCGATGGAACTCACTTCCGGTATATTCTGAACTACCTTCGAACAGGGTATCTTCTTGCCCCAGAAGACAAACTAGTCCGCAAGGAATTACTAGAGGAAGCTCAGTTCTATCAGATTCGTGGAATTGTTAATGAGCTTTGTCCTCCGCCTTTTCAGGGATCAAAAATCTTGTCAGAGGAACAAAAACAAGTCTTTACCCACGGTTGTCTCAAAGATCAATTGGAACGCCGTCATTCCACCTTTGTGCTGATTTATCGAGCCTCAAGAGATGGCTGGTATTCCTCCAACTTCCATGGTTTTTGCGACAATAAAGGCCCAACTGTTACCGTGGTGAAGAGTGGAAATTACATTTTTGGAGGCTACACAGAGCAGCCGTGGGATGGTAAGCATTACAATTACCTAGATCGATCTTTATGGGTAATTCTGACGAAATCGATATCGCGACAATCGCTGTTGATTTAAAGCAGACGATCTTAGAACTTATTAGACCGACGGTACCTTGCTATTCTTAGAACCAAGTTTGACAACGTTAGTATCGATTAGTAGTGCGATGAAGGCAAAGGAAGTGTGCGCTTATGTTGAGAGTCACCTGTTGTATTTTTAATTTTCTCTTTCCGTCATCGTCGTCGTGGCTGTTGGAGGTCACTATTAGCGTTACCACGTTCTACCATTTTCTACACTACAAAAACAGGTGAGCGAACGAAACCTATAGTCCCCGGCCAGGGCTTCTCGGTTGCAAACCCTTTTTTCTAGCGATAGCCTGCACTTAATTGACGTGATTTTACAGGATATTCGCAAACGTCTGCCAAATTTTGTTAACGCTGGATGGTTGCGAAGAACATAGACAAGACGAGCTTTCCGAAATACGAAATTCCAGGCGCATTTCTTGGTAAAAATTGGTAACGTCGGTTTTCTAAATCACTTTGGCCTGCTGAATAAGATCTGACCCCTTACCAAATTTAATTTTGATCTTAGAGCTAAAAAATCACCTATATTATTCTACTAAATGAGAAATTTCTGCAATTTGATTGGCTTAGAGCAGTGGTATTTCAGCTTAATGTGAAATACGGCCTACATGTGAAAATTACAACCTTTTGCGGGTATTAGTATAAACAAATAATAGCATGATTTGTACGTGATATTTGGCATAAATGCCAGTCGTGATTATGTTTCATAATGTTGGCAAGCCATACACGACTCCCTTTGGCCAAGTTGTTGTAATTCTTGACCTTTAAGCTTCATAGTTTGAATTGTTGATAATGTTGACAGGCTATTCACGTCTATCTTTGGCTCAGTTGCTGTTGCTTTGACCTTACCTTCATAGTTTAGCTCTTACGAGTATATCTTGTAGTGACTTTCCTCTTTTGTAAGATATTATGGGAGGGTCTTCAAAGATTTCTAAGCAACTGTTGGTTTTCTATAAGATACCATTTGTGCATGATGATTTTTTTTTAGATTCGGTACTGAGGGGCGATATTCTGTCACGAATGGTAGTATTTTCTTGTGCGTTTTTGTTTTGTTTTGCAAAGCCGACATTCTTTCGTGATGCTTGACTTCTGATAGGTGTTAATCTATCACTTTATCTCTATAACCCCTCATACGGAATCTTCGCTTGAAATTAGTTTTGTTCTCTTCGAACGTTTTCTCAGAAGAGTTTGTTCTGAGTGATCTTAAGGTCTCGCCTTTTATGAATCCTTTCTTTACCCCTGGGGGGTGACTTGAAGAGAAGTACGTGTATTGGAAAGTTTCTGTCGGTTTGAAGTGTGTACGCGCACATCTAGGATTGATTCCTTCTTAAATCTTGCTCCTTTGTAAATACATGTATCCAGAAAGGCGGTTTCTGTTTCTGAAACTTCAGCAGTAAATTTTATGGTCGGGTGGTGGTTATTTGCTAGTTCGATGAATGAGTATATTTCTTCTTTGTCTACATTCCACAATGAGAATATGCCATCGATAAATCTCTTCCACACTAGTGGTTTGTGCGGACTTTTGTTAATAATTTCTGTCTCTATTGCAGACATAAAAATGTTAGCAAATGCAACTGCCATTTTTGTTCCCATAGTTGTACCTTGTACTTGGAGGTAGGTTTTTCCAACAAATTGGAAAGAATTCTCCCTTAGGATCAGTCTGAGCATATCTGCGAGGTATTGGCTGGGTATTGGAGGTTTGTTTTGATAGAATGTTTCGTATGCTTGGCATATAATGGTAATTCCTTCCTCCTGTGGAATGTTTGTGTATAGGCTAGTTACATCCATAGAGACTAAAATAGCATTTTCTACGACTCTGGTTTTCTCTATGAAGTTGATAAAGTCTGTCGTATCTTTAAGATACGATTTTTGCAATTTAGCAATTGGTTGGAGGAGACTATCAACAAATGATGAGATTCTTTCCGTCGGGCCTTCGCAGCCCGATATGATCGGTCTTCCAACTGGTGTTGGTTTGTGAATCTTTGTGAGAGTGTAGAATTGTGGTATTCGTGGTGGATTTGGCGTGAGGGATAGCCATCGTCTTGTCATCTCGTGTTTATGTTTCTCTTTGTAAAGCTTGTCTATCAATTTCTTGGCCCTTTTAGAGGTTTCTACTACCATTGGTGTTTCTAAGGGTTTGTAGTTTTCTCTGTCATCTAATTGTATTTGACCTTCTTTTATTTTGTCTTCTTTGTTGAGGACAACATTAGAAGAGCCTTTATCTGATCGTTTAATGTTGATGTCCGGGTTTTGTTTCAGTTGTTTGATGGTAAGTTGTTCCCTCTTGGGTAGATTGTTTCTAGGCGTGATTGTATTTGGTATGTTTCTAGTGCGACTGATGGCTGAACTGGTGGCTCCCAGTCTGACTTTACGTGAAAGGGGTTTTTCCAGTTTTTCGGGAGAAGGACACTCCCTCCTTCAATGACTTTTCTTATAGGCCTAAATGTTTTTGTATACAACTTTCTTGTGTCAGATTTGATTGAGTCTTCTCTGTATCTGTCAAAAACCACACAGATTTGCTGATAAGCTGAGCGAGCATGCTCGAGAGCCTCTTTTGTTCAGCCTCTAATGTGGATGATAACGTAATATTCCAGTTTAGTTCACTTTTGTGCGTTACTTTCAATCTACCCTTACAAATTCCTTTAGTTGCTTCTCTCCACCTTCTAGGGTATTTAGAAAAGAATTCTGAATTTTTTCTTTGCGAGAAGGGGGTGCTCAGTTATTGATAACAGATTAAACTGCTTGAAGACTGTGCACAAGGATTCTTAGTCCTTGCTGTTGTGCTCTTTTCTTTTAAGAAGCTCTCAGCCAGGATAGTGTCGAACTGTAAAATTATCTTATAACGCAAAATATGACCAGAATTTTGAAAAAGCTTCTCGAGCTCATTAGAGTGTAGGACTTGATGAAGGGTGCTCCCCAGTCCAATATGTTTGGGCGTTATTTTTTTACCACCAATACGCCATGGATAATGTCCTGAGCTATGGGGAGCACTTTGCTTGTCGTCTCAGTTAAGTCTCTGCCCTCTCTGCTAGAACAAAATACCTTTCCCAGGCTAGTTGCAGGCCAATAACTTGACCTTTCTCCGCTGCATACTCTGGCTCATCGCACAACCAGATAAGTGCAGATCAGTTTCACTTCTTGCTGGGGACTGTGTTTTTTCTGTAGAACTTTGGAAAGAATGCAAACATGCCAGATAGTACTTTGCCCCTGCTGAGATCAGATCACAATCCCCAGCAACTTGGAAACGGACATTGTGATGAGACGGGGCTAATTCGAAAATTTGCTGACGTCACAGGTGAAGCGCTCCTTTGGGCTCTCCCTTTGGCAAAATATACAATTGTTCCAATAAACTGGCTCAGCCTGACTGTGTGCAACATAGGAAGAGGCAGGAGCTCCGTTATCTTTCTTTCATTCGTCGGCATGTTCAAGGAACTTTCGCTGTAAACGTTCACTTTCTTTTTTGCTCGTATACTGGGCATAGAAATATCATTCCTTCTAAGCGCATGTTCCAAACCATCAATCACCTCTCGGTTTACATCTCTGTACTTTTTACGCTTCAAATTAATTTATTGCAGAGTTCTCTTCAGAGTAGAAACCGCCTCCACGAAGCCCCGTTAAGTTTTGCGACGTCATTTTACGGCTAATAAAAACGAGAACCACTACGTGGAACTTACCGGGGCCCGGTGGGACACGTGATTGCATAGATATAGGTAACCTCTCGCACCCCTCCCCCCTCCTCTGTGGAGGCTAATACTTACTCTGAATTAACTCATGCAGAAGAAAAGCAACAAAATGCACGAGAAAGGAGGATGTTGTCCTAAGCTAAGTTCGTTCAGTGTTATCACAGCTAACGGTCTGTGTTACAGTAGTGTGTTTACACTGTGGTGTCAATAAGTGTGACCTGTGTAAGGTTTTTATTATTTGGGCGGGGCCCCAAATAGAGTAATGCAAACTTGTTTATTTTATCACAAATGTGCAATAATGGGAAGTAATGAAATAATTCATTTTTTTAACTGCGGTTAGTAGGAGAATTTTCATTGATATGCTGCACCTCTATGGCACACGCGGGGAATACTAAGATATGGGCGAAAATAATTTCCGCGTATGCGAAGAAGTGCAGCATAACCGGGTTTTCGTCGCTGAGGGGAGGAGGGGGGGCAAAAACGCAAGTATATATGCCCTCTCGGGGCATGAACGCATAGAAAAGCGATCTGAAGAGTAATCCTGATGTTGGCAAAACATTTAAATACCACGCTCAATACCCAGGGGTAATGCAAGGGTCCCAGGAGGGAAAACGTGCTAAATTATGGGGCCCGCGTGCCCATTTCGGAGCAAACATATCAATGAAAATATAGATGAAAGTGAAAGAATGATCATTCTTTCACTTTCAAATGTGCAATAGGCACGCAATATGTGCTAAGGTAAACAAGGCAAGTAAACAAGCGAAGACATATTCTCCTTGATTGTTTTCGTAAAGTAGACCAAAATCCATAAAACATACCTTCGGAATCATGTAAGTGCAAATCATACAAAATGTAGTTTGTTTTTTTTAAAAATCCTCAACACTCTCTGGCCGAATCATAAAAAAATCTTTTCTACCATGTTGACACATGCAGAGTTTAAAAATAGAATACTTTCCCACGAAAAACCTCAAAACTTAGACAAAACGTGATCAAAACATGTTCGTACGGCGCCAAAAATATGTAAATAATGTTGCCAACTTCACAACAAAGATTAACCGATAATGTTTCATTGGCCAAAACTGACAGATTGAAATGTGAAACTACGCGCAGAATGGTATAATTTGAAGCAGCAGGAAGAAGCAGGTTGGATAAAATGTTGAAGTATGTTATCGAGGGTTAAACTTACAAATGCACACACTGTTCGCGGTAGGCCCACACTAAAATAACACCGAGTGTTTTCATAATGGCTGGTCCGCGAACTCAAAGAAAAATCAAGGAAATTGTCAAGACATTCAAAGACCACATGCATGGACCTCATAGACGCAATGACAATCGGAATATCACTGAAGAGTGTACGTGAAAAATCGAGTTTGAACAGGAGCATGTGTATCAGGTTTGAGAGTCGCAAGATTTGTGTAGCTGGTAATTAGTGTGACAATAATGATTTTGATTTTCACAATGCGGAACACAAGGAGTTGCCTTTGATAAAAATCTCTTCCGATGAAGGAAGCTGAGACTGAGAAGATTGTCAACAATTGAAACCAAAAGGGACTCAGGCTTGTTGGGGAACTACTGATAGCGGTAACAATTCTTCTTATTCGGTCAGTTTTGTTTAGCAGAGTGACTGTTAATATACATGTGCCTTGTATTTTTCATGTGTATATTGTGATGCGGTAAGGTACGGTAATGTGCCGGGCGTCGGGATTTTGCCTTATCGGCAAGTTTTGTGTTTAGTGTGTTTTGATTCCAGTGAGGTGACGACAAGAAAAGGTAATGAGTAAATTGTACGGGAGGAAAATTGTTTTGTGGAGGAAATAAAAGAAGTTGAATTGAGATCTCGTCGTGGGAAATTTATTTATAACAAAACTTACAATCCAGTTGGTTTAAATATAAGGTTAATCAATTTTCACGACGCGGTCGTGCACCTAGCGGACTACCGATGAAGAAATTAAAATCTTTCTTAAAGAAAACACGGATAGTGAGACTTTCTCTTCTGTGTGGAAGGGAATTCCGAAAAATACACCATTGTCATCTAAAATTCATTGTTACTTTAAAAATAGAAATAGTTTATACTTAAACCGGTACAGTTCTAAGTAACTGTAAGAGTGTGAGGTTTTTACTAAGTGCAAGTCCAAAATTTGTTCGAAAACATGGGAAGGTTTATCTGTCGTCTAAGCAAAAAAGAAGAGGCTATTTAGATAGGGTGAGGTATCAAAATAGGGTTTTAAGTAAGTATTTGTCCCTCTGATTCACCGGGTTTATTTTGGCCAATTTAAGCTTTCAACTGATGTCGAGAAAAATCCAGAACCTTCATTTTATGTCGACGCTACAAAAACGATTCATGCTCCGTACTGTCAAGGAAACGTTGTAGTATTGGGGGGAAATGCGGAACGACAATGTGTTGCAATGCGTTTGTACGCTTTAATTTACAGTACTATTAATAAAGAAGGATTGCTTCAGTCGATGATATGATTGAAATAATGATTGTTGGTTATCAATGATATTCTAGTCTGTCATAGCTTGCAAGACAATCTATTGCTCGTTTGCACGTGACGTTACGGCGGCCATGTTGGTGGTCAAGAACCAAAAGCATATTTCTCCTCTGGGAACAAGAGGAACTAAACTCTATTTTCATGTAAATTTTTCGCGCAAAATTTCTATTGTATTGACCCCCAATATGGCCGCCTTGTCACGTGGTTGCAAACCAAGAATAGTTCTAATCTATGTTAATGTTAACAGAATTGCCAGAAATTGTTACAGTATTTGGGCGATTTTTCTAGCTTGAATACAGTGAAAGTCACTGGGTAAAGCATTTAAAAAACTCTTGGCTCTCAACTACAACTCATTCATTTTAACTGTGGGCATTATTGGTGTTGATTCTCATGCTAGAGATATGTATGGTAGCAGTCATAGTCAAGGTACATGTGTATTGTTCGAAATACCATCCATGTAGAAATTAGTACAATATTTTCAGAGTCTATATGCGGATACATGTAGGAATGAGGACATATAATGAGCTTATAAGGGTGTACATATTGTCAACTTTGAAGTTGATCTTTGTACAAGCAGTGTTGAATACTGTAGTATATCAAATGTTAATATGTTAATAGTTTTTACAATGTTCTTGTAAGCAGTGCTGTGCTATAGCAATTTATGCAATGTGTTACTCTGTTATTAATCCATGTGGATACTGGACTTAAGGAACTTTATCCGCCCTTGCTAGTACTGGGAATACACTGTACAATGTGATGGGGGTGAAAAGACATATTATGCCAGTTGATCTTCCTAAAAGTGAGAGTATCAATGGAGCTGAGATAAACCTTACTGTTTGCGCTGTAAACATTGGTGTCCTATGTTGGAATTTGGCTGAGAGCAAATCTGTGTTAAAGATGTGCTTTAAAACATTGTCATAAAGTGACAGGATTTTTGTCGTGGACTGGAACATACTGTATATGCTGTGTGGTTCAGCAAAGAAGTAGAGTAAAGGATTTACCTTTTACTATGATGAAAGTTAGGTGAAGTAAGACTTGTTAAAAGTTGAAGAAATTTGTAAAGTTACATGAAGTAAGTTAAATTGTCAAAAAATACAAGATGAAATACACTTTGTATTATGCTCATGCAAAACTGAAAGCAGTGAAAGGAAAAAGTTTGCGAGGAAACACAGGTATAGTTCATTTCAGTATTGAGATGGAACCTCTTAAAAAGAACATTTAGTTACAAGTAGAAAAGAAAACAGGTAGATTGGGATATAGATTTTTGCATTGAACAGTACAGTGCACAGTCTTCCTTTGATGGTAAACAGTATGTTTGTAAAACCACGCCCAAATATACGCTACCACAGCGTCTTGTTTGTTTTTAAGTTTGAGTGAATAAGCAAAAATCACTGACAGTTTTGGGTTGAATAGTAGTGACAAAGTTTGCAAAGAAGTTTGCTACATGATTATCACAATTTCACATTTTATCAAGTACGTTATCGTCAGGTTTATCGTGGAGATTTATTAATCACATTTATCTATTTTTTGCGAAAACATTGTGAATTTGAAATGATAACAGACATAAGACATTGCACATTGAAATGGAGGCATTTGATTGTAAGGCAGTGGTTGATATAGCCTGTTCCAGGCTCCGAGATAGTGGTGAAAAGTCGTTCAGTAAAAAGAAATGCGAAAAACGCGCGGGGGCTGGGGAGAGACACCGCCCCCTTTCCCATGTCGCGTCCGTCTTATTTTCGCTTTGCTCGTTTTAATACGCCCACACTATAGGGCCATTTATACGAGGAAAAGTAAGGCGCGTCTTACATAAGGCGCGTCTTATTTTTTCTCGTATAAATGGCCCTAATGTGTCGTTTACACGGGAAAGTTTGCGTCTTATTTAGACGCGTCTTATGTAAGACGCGCCTTACTTTTCCTCGTATAAATGGTCCTATTCTATTGTTTGGTAACAGGGTTGTCCATAATGAGCATGAAATGCTGATTAAGATAAAAGCAATTAACAGCTTTTACGAAAAAATGCCTCTGGATATGTTTTTGACCTTTGTTTTTCAGATTCTCGCCCTGTCTAATAGGTCAGCAGAAAAATAATCAATTTTTTTTACCGTAAAGTTCCGAAAGCAACGACCTCTAGTTGGCTCAGTTAGAAGAGCGCCGCAACACTGACACTCAGACGAACGTCAACTCTGGCCCTGTTACGACAGCTACTGTACCGTACATCAGAGGTACCTCTGAAACTATGCACGTATATTACAACCTTACAATATACGTGTTGCACACAAACCCATAACCACTTTACGACGCCTGCTTACTAATGTCAAGGACAAAGACAAACCGGAGGACAGACAGGGAGCAGTATACAAGATCAAATGCTGCGACTGCCAGGCTTCTTACATTGGTGAGACCGGCAGAAACCTTAGCACGCGACTGACCGAACACAAACGAGCAACGAGGAATGGTGACGTCAACAATCACATTGCTGAGCATCATTTACAGACGAAACATCAAATTGACTGGGACTCTGCGACATGTATAACGTATTCTACAGACTACCATCAACGTCTTACTTTGGAAAGCTGGTTCACTAACTTAGAACAGACGCCACTGAATCGTAGCCAACAGTTACCAGCGCCGTACAAACGACTTATTGACGGGATGAAGCGAAACTAACTACGAGAGATCGACTGGACAACTGACAATTTGACTAACAATAGACGACTGCTTAACTGTGACAATAGACGGATCGAAACGCGCCAATTACTGATTACGAGTCTTCATAGCCAATGACATCGCGGCTTCACTGACAGACGACCAATAACATCTTGACTTTATTGACCAATCAGATCAATAACCAGAGTATATAATACCATCTACTGACGTGATACAACTCACTTTGACTCTGAAGATGACTACCGCACAGGTTGTCGAAACGTCAGTCACTGTCAACGACAACAGTCCTATTCAGGACTACGTTAACCCGGACGATCAAACTCAACCTACTTTTGGAATAAATAAATATTAAGCAAAGCGAAGTGCACTGTTAGCCACATGAAAGTAGCAAGCCCCCGAACGAAGCGACTCTCCGAAAGCAGCGATAGGAGAAGGCTGCTAAATTCGAATGTATGACAGTAATATTAAAAACCGGTTAGGACAGCCGGCTGTCAATACTGGCTATATAACTAACTCTCGTGTTTTTAACCTGGATCTCAAATAAAGAGAGAGCATTATTGTAACTGAAATTGTATTAAGCTCTTTTAAGTCAAGAAGGAAAATAAATAATAATGTTATTATTAGAAATAATCATATTTAAAACAAATAATAATAAATTTATTATTTCTTACGACAGTAAAAAAAAATGAAAATTTACTCAGTTGTCAGGAAGCTTGCCTTTTATTTTGTTCCAGATAATAAGTTAATACAATGTTTCCTCAAATTTGCAATTGTTCTTTATGATAATTAAGGGCGTACGTCGAATGTTTTTCTGCTTTCGTGCACTGAGTTAAGCCAAGATATCGTAGGCAGCTGTGCTTTCCGAAAATGTTTTATTATTATTATTATTATTATTATTATTATTATTATTATTATTATTACTGATTATTGTTATTTTAATTTCAGGTGTTAGTGGCTACAAACAGTGCACAGAGTCATTTTTATTCAGCCTTGTTAACCCGTCTGGTTCTGAGCCAACCAAGATGCCACTCAGGGGTACTAACAATCAGAGTGGGATCTCCTGCAGCAGTGGATATGGGCCAATATTTGGAGGAGGTCATGACCTATGCATTGCCAGTGGAGCAAATGCAAATTCAAATAGCTACAGTAATTTGGGCAACAGCTATGAATGTCCACCCCATGCAAATGCTTCATTCCTAGTTGGCCAAAAAAATTTTACTGTCAGTGAATTGGAAGTGTTTTTATTTCAGGCCACAGGATAAATATATTTCCGTGTTCGATTCATCATGAAGTCAGAGATAAGTTGTAAATCGGCACTTTTGGTCAATTCAGTGGTAGAGTTTACTGTATTCTCATAACTTGGTTTTTGTTGCTCTTTCTAACGATTTCAACAATCAATGCAAATAATGTTCGACATTTTGGCGCTCAAAGTTATAGTTTTGGCGACAAACACTTAAAGAGAGATACAACTAAAAGACCAAATGGGTGTTATATTCCTTTATTGAAAGTAATATTTGCAAAAAAAAAAAAAAACAGAAAAAAAGATAGCAAAACGAGAAATGAGGCAAAGGGAAGAGAGGTTAGTGTTGTTGTTATTTTCCTTTGCTTTCCACTGCTTTGCACGGCGAAATGAAAGTGCCTAATTAATCTCACGTTGTGTGGAGGACGTGAACACAAAGCAGCGACTTTCCTTTTCTTTTCCTGAACCTCCCTTCAGTCAACTCCCGAAGAATTTGACAGCATTTAAAGAGATGAAATAAGTGCGATAAATTTGGAAGCAGTCCGAATTCATTTCTTCAGTGACGCTAGTGTCGTAGCCTTTGTCGGTCTTTTTCGCTTGAGCTCCCTTGTAGATGCCGGATTGATCCGAAACATTTCTTGGGCTACGTTCACGCGACACTGGACGCGGTCGGAAATTCGTGCGTTCGTCTACACTGTAAAATGAAAAGAGCCAATTCGGCCCCAAAAATGGGGCCGAAACGGGTGAGTCCAGAACGGTACTGTTTTTGGGGCCAATTCAGCCCTATTGAGATGGGGCTGTTTTGGTACCAAAATTGGGGGCTAAATTGGCCCTTGCATCGGGGCCAAATTAGACCATGAAAAGGGTCAATATAGAAAACACTAGGGCCATTTTGGATTTTCCAATAGCCAAAACAGCCCCTCAAATTTTGGCCCTCTTAAAAACTACCCCTCAAAAAGTAGCTGATTCAGCCCCATATCGGGCCATTATGGTTTTTTTAATTTGGGTGGGGGCCTACAGATTTTTTTCCCTATTGGTATTGACAAATAATGAAACCAAACTAAGGCTTATTTCAAACATTTATTCAGTTCTGCATAAGTTACTGTGATCTGTGTACATCATAACAACGCGTATTCCAACCTATTTATGTAACATTATCTTCGGTTCATCTCAACTTTTCTAGGCTGAACATTTAGAATTATTGGAGGAATTAAATTGGCCAAGAGAGACACTTGTCTTTGGTGCGATCAAAGTAACTACTTCGTAACTGTTTTCACAAAAGACAAAGTCAAAATCATAATCAGCATCATAGGAAAACTTAAAACCTACAGTGAAAATCAAAAATTGGAGTTGTAAAGGGTTTCATTAATTAAAGCTCACCAGAATTAATTAAGGTTTCTATTATAACTCCCGTTTTGACCGAAAAAAAAAGGATTGTAAGAGTTGGTCAAGTGCTCTTGCTAACAATTCTGACTATGTATATTAGATTGAAGCAAAAGAGTTGTAAGAGCAATAATGAATTAAGATGCTTTAGCTATATCAATGTTCAAGCTTCTGATTACAACTCCGACCCTGTCTACCTTGCTAGTGCAAGCCTTTAATGACTTGACCTAATACTGTTAAAGGGTGCTTTTCACTCGTGACAAAGTCAGGGTCATAGTCAGAGTAGTAAGAGCACTCATCACCTTGTGAAAATCAAAAAACAGAGTTGCAAGGGAAGTCATAACCAAAAGCTTGATGGAATTTGAGTCATCACAACTTTCTATTCTTCCGATTCTGCTTATTATGTAGAAAACCAGATTAAGGCAGGGTGGAATTGTTGAAGGATAAACCACTTACCAATCAAAATTCTTGTTTCCATGCTTTATAGTTTCACTAGATCAAAAGTGAAGGAGTCATAATTGGAGTAATTATACCTTGTTAGTGTTTTATCTAGATCAACACTCTATGCTTTTGATTACAGTTCTGACTCTGTATCCTATTGGTAAGCCAACCCTTATGACTTGGCAAATGTTTTAAACTATATTTTACTCCATGGATATTATGTTCACAAAATCTTGCCAAATCTTGGTCTATAAGGGTGAAAGAAAACTTCCATGAAAAAAAGTTCGACAGTTTGGCTACACCTCACGAGGTTGTCCTGGATTTACATTCAGCAAGAACTGAGGCATTTGCCAAGTCATTTAAAAAGGGAAGAAACATTGACAAGTGTCTACCCCAGTCCACTTTCAAAGCAATGCCTGATCTAGAAAAGTCAAGATGGCTTCGCATTGGGTGCATGATACATTAAATACATAAAAACACCCAAGCAATGCTATCACTGCATCAATCTTCTTCTGAGGAAGCTGGCATATCATGCCTCCTTTTGTCACAACAAAATCCTAAATTTTCCTGTCAACATCTGCATCCCTCTGCAATAAAAACAAATGTTGTAATTTTAGAAATGATAATAACAATAATTAAAACACAACAAACAGTGCCTACACATAAAAAGTCAGTATGGTCATAACAATATTATTGTCAAAAAAAAAATGTTGGTTTAATTACTTCTTTCCAGTTTTCAGGTATGCATGTAAGGTATACTGTATAAATAATATATTATAGTTTGTTGAAATTATGCTTACTTTAGGTTGTGGGAAAAAGAATGATAGCATAATTATGTCTAATACATTCACACATCATTGAGGAGGTAATTAAAGTGTGCTTGTCCTGATACAAGAAGAGTATTTCAGTATTTCCCACCAATCAAGACATTTTGCAGCTGTAAATCAAAATTCATTAAGTATTTATGTAGCCATTATTATTCTGTGTTATTCAGTGTAGTCTGGTGACTGTAAAGGAATGGCCCCTAAGGGATGCCTTCATAATAAAAGCTAAATTGCATCTCCATTTAGTCTGACTTCCACTTGTATCTGGGCTTCCCAAGCATTTAGGGTTCAATGTACGGTTGAGTTTGTAGCACTCCTGTCAGTGTGTTTTTTTGTATTACAATATCAGGAAAAACATTGTATTCCCAAAACACTTACCTCTACAATAGTGACAACTTCCTCCCAAAGTCCTCTTGGCACTCTGATCAATGCCGCAGAACCTTGTTCACTACCAAAAGGATGCCCGGCTTTCTATTTCTGCCATAGAAGAAATAATATTAAATTAAAACTGGTTCCCTAGGAGCATTAAGTTTATTCACACACAGTTCTGGGTAATTCTGGGAGCAAATTGATTGACAGACCCTCTCACCTCAATCACACCTGCAGAATTCTGCAACCTAAAATTCTATTTCCTAATTTTATACATATTCATTCTATTATTATAATTCACATGCATTATTCTTTCAACCCTTTAAGCCTTAAGAGTGATCAGCATCAAATTTCTCCTTGAAATATCAATGCTTTGTAAAACGACATGTTCATGAGAATTATGGACATAATCACACAATTTGCTTGATATTTTCTCAACTTCTTCCCACTACCTCTGTAGGAAATGAATAGGGCCAACAAATGAGAATTAAAATTTTGATCTTAGGATTAAAGGGTTTTAAATTTGTCTATTTTTAATGCATTTATTTTGCACTTATTTATCAGACAAGACAACTAATGTATTGGGAAGCCAAGTACTGAAATCTACATTGTACATGTATAACCAGACCACACCATCCTTACCATCTTCCTTAGTTCAGGTGTTTACTGTTGAAATTTCATTCTGTTTATCATTCTCCCTGTTTTAAATAGGGGACAGTGAGGGGATAGAAGAAGTGCTTTTTAACTCCTCCGCTGGCTTAACTATAGAATACAGGGTCACTTATTTCCTTATCATTAGAAAATAAAAGCATCTAATATGACTCGTTCTTTAAAGCCTTCCGACAAGGTGGACTTGAGTGACCCTGAATTCTGTTTAATGAAACGTGGTTAAAATAGCTCAGACTTTTGCATTGGTAGAAAGAAAGCGAATCAGGGTGGCTTACCTCGTCTTACTATCGGCTTTTTCCAGCAAAGTCTTGATTCTTGGAGAGCCTTTGTTATATTTGTGCAGTTCATCTCGAAAACGTAACCGTTGCGCCTCACGATCGCGAGGCTTCTGTCTCCGATTCTTCACGATGAACTTCAAGAGCGAAGTGATGGATCAGCGACGGCTCATAGTTCGAAAATAATTAGTAATAACACCTTGAATGTCCTTTGATGCTATCGAGAAGTATACTACAAGATTCCTGATCCCCAAAGAAACTGGCCTGTTCGCAACCGTTGCACTACTGTCAAATGGACGCCAAAAGGATCAATCCAAAGAGCATGTGCAAAAGGAAAGCCCGCTGACCAGTTGTGTATTGTTTGCAGGCCGTCTGCCAGGCACATTTTTATTCGTAAAATATGTTTTCGATTGTGTACATGTCGTGTTATTTTTAGCCTGTGTGGCAGGCGTTCGAAATTTTAAAAACCTTTTACTTATAAATCAGACAATATATGTACATGGCTGGGTCTTTGTTTGCTATCAATACTGAGGGATATTGTACTGTAAGGTACGCCCTCCCAGCGTTTAGTTTGCGTGACGCATCATGCACATGATTTCAATGTCGATAACGTTACATGTATGCAGAACATTCGGGAGCGTGATCGTAGTTTTGTTTCCGATTTGTAGCCTCGCTCGAGACAAAGGTTCGCTCGAAACCATGAGTTACCTTACAGTCTTTGACTGTCGTCACGGTTTTAGGTCTACGTTAAAGTTATATTAGTTCCTTGCTCGACTTGGATTGTGTCAGACGTATGGTTTCGATATGGTTACTTCAACTTTGACGGCAAAAGGCGGTCGCTCCGCATAGACCTTGTTGGGGCCAAATCGGAATTTTTATTTGGCCATCGGAAGGGCCAAATTAGACCGGGAAGTGCCAAAGTAGCTTTTAGTGTAGCCAATTCAGAAATTAGATGGGCCGAATTGGTACCATCTAGAACTGTTTTGACCCTTTCTTTCCAAAACGACCCAGCATGTTCCAAATCGGCCCTCGAGAAATTGGGGCCGATTTGGCCTTTGGGGTCGATTTGGCTCTTTTCATTTTACAGTGTAGCCATTCAGAGTTCCGTGTGAACAGAGCGAAAATTTTGAACGGTTCCATGTGAACGAAGTGGCCCGTCAAATCGAAAATGTGGCGCGGTTGCCCCTTGAACGTAGCCTTGAAAGTTGTTTCCATGGAGGGAGGAAGATTCTAGCACCAGGAAGATCGCAAGGCGGATCATTCTTCCGTCATATGCATGTTTTCTGTATTCAGTTTACAAGCAAAAAGTTGAAGTTTTCCTTGAGGCTAGGATCTTCTAGCCGAAACGTAGGAAAATTCTAGCACCGTGTAAATTGCTTCCAGTGCTAGGAAGATCCTAAACATCTTTCATTTGTTTTGGGGTAGTTTCCCAGGTTAAAGTGGGACGACGCCCAAAATGGAAAATCCTCATTGCCTCACCCCCGTCTCCCGTCCCATGAATTATGAACACTGCCTGAAAAAGTAGCTTTTTGTTATTCCAGGAACTAGTCAATACAAGTACTGTAGAGAATTCATTTTTATTTAGCCTGGTGAACCCATCCGGTACTGGACCAATCAAGATGCTGCTTAGGGGTTCTTCAAACCACAATGGGATCTTGTGTTATGGGTCATTTGGACCAATATTTGGAGGAGAGCCGGGCATGATCTTTTGATTAGCGATGAGCCAAACGCAAATTCAGATAGCACCACCAAGTTAAGCCATACTTATCGATGTCCAGATGATGTAAATTCTTCATTCCTAACTGGTCTATCAGATTTTGTCGTCAATGAACTAGAAATGTTCATGTTTCAGCCCTAAAGTACCGATTGCTTAATTTCTTTCGTGGATCAAAAACGTGTGAAATTGACGCCAAATTTTGCTGTGCGTTTCCGATGATTTAAAATATTCTGAAAGACATTCTCCTCTTTGCTCTGTTTTCACTTTCCATTACTAAAGTTTACAAATTCAAGCTAACGTCCAAACAACGTTATGTGAAGTATTTATTCAGATATAGTAACCGTGAAAGAAACAGCAATTTGAAGAGAACATTTTTGCAACCTTATAGTTTCCGAAAAAAATTTAAATGGTTTGATTAAAAATAACCTTTTTGATCAATAAGAAGTTATAATAAAAAGGTTGCTCCTAGCACGTAGACGCCTTTTCCGGCCTTTGTTAACACGCGGCTGTTAATTGTAAAGAAAAATATAATTACAAACAAGGGAAGCAGAGAGGATGTTAGCCAAGGGTATTATCAAATTAGGCGTCTTATCCTGTTCGTCTTAAATTTACCTATATTACGGTGTCAGTGTAATTGCCAATAGTGTTAGGATTAAGTAGTCTCCTTTGCAGCCGCTCAGTTTCTATATAAAACCGAGAACAGAAAAGTGAAAAAAAAAATGAATGAAATAGTTCTGAAATGCTGTTTCGGCACAGTAAGGCTAGGTAATTCATCACCTTCATGTAGTTATTCCCCATACTTAAAATTCAACTAAAACACCCTCACACAATTTACTGTCAATAACTGCGCTGCTCAACACCAGCGTCATTTCCCGTTCGTTTGGCGTTCGCGGCTGCGCTTCCGGCAATGGCACACGAGCCTGCACGCCCACTGATCAGAGGCTTACTCACTTACTCATCTGTAATTCATGAGATAAGTATCATTCACCTCCGTGTTCAGACAAGGCGTTCTGTTTTCATTTTACTGAACATGTCTGTCGAATCTGTCCAAGAAGAAAAGATCGCTACTCCCAGTCATGAAGCGTTGCAAGAGGCCCTTGACTTGATGAAGAAAGCGTACGACATTATGAAAGAACAAGCTCTTGATGTACGTAAGGAGAAAGAAGCTTTTGACTCTGTTGCGAAGAAGCTGGAACATGTCCACTTCGCTTCTACCATCAAACTGAACGTAGGTGGACAGTATTTCACCACGAGCCTTCAAACACTGACAAAAGATACAGGATCAATGCTTCACGCCATGTTTTCAGGAAGATTTGATACAAAGCCCGCTGAAGACGAATCGTACTTCATTGATCGCGATGGAACTAACTTCCGGTATATCCTGAATTATCTTCGCACAGGTCGTCTTCTTCTACCGGAAGATAAACTGGTTCGAGAGGAATTACTTGAGGAAGCCGAATTCTATCAGATTCGTGGGATCGTGGATGAGCTTCGGAATCCACCAAACCTACCGTTTAAGGATTCCACGATCCTGACTACTGAGCAAAAGCAAGTCTTCGTCAACAAGTGGCTGAAAGGAAAACTGCAGAACGGTCACTCCGACTTTGTGCTGATTTACCGTGCCTCGAGGGACGGGTGGAGTTCCTATAATTTCCATGGTCTTTGCGATAGTAAAGGACCAACTGTTACCGTAGTGAAGAGTGGAAATAACATTTTTGGAGGCTACACAGAACAGTCGTGGAATGGTAAGCAATTTTATTTAATAGGTATAACAACACTGCAAATAGGATGGTGCAAATGGCAAACCTGATTCATAAAATAACTAAGATAGTACGCGCGCTCTGATTGGCCGAGCGGAGTGTTTACATGAGAGTAGGTAAACATGGTTGTGACATCAAGATGTTTTGCTTTTCACACGCTAATCACACGAGCACAAATTTGAAAAAAGGTTTTGAGTTCAAAACTCGACAAATTTACTTTTAATTTACCCGTTCCTTCTTCGGCTGAAACTTGGAACATCTTTACAAACAAGCTGTGTCAATTTTGTTTTGGCTTAAGCTGACATTTTAAGTGAGAAAAATCTGTATTTTTGGAAAGCATCTTTGGGCAAAACAAGAACTGATTACGCGTGCAATCCTTTGTGTACACAACTTTGCAACTGGTAAGAATTTCTCTTTTAATCAGTGCCATAACAAAGAGTTTTGCGTTTTTCTTGGGAAAGTTATTTTATAAAAGCAATAGAAAACTTTTTCCTGTGTTTGCATAGCCTGATATAAACACTCGAGGGGTTGGGAGAATTCTCGACAGTTATGCAAACCCTCGACTTCATCTCAGGTTTGCATAACTGTCTCAAATTCTCCCAACCCCTCGGGTGTTTATATCAGGCTATGCAAACACAGAAAAAGTTTTCTATTGCTTAAATAGATGTAGAATGGCTAATATTAGTTTAGTCATGCTGGTAATTCTCAGGGTTGCAGTGGTGAAATGAGGTCAGTTACACTGAAAGATCATTTGAGAGAACTGAGAATCTATCTAAAACATTCTTAAGGGAGCTTGAGCATTACAACAATGATGGGGGCAGAAAATTTCCATAAATTCACGCTGTTTCAAAATTTATCACCCTTGTTACATGTCATTGAATTTGTCAGGTGTTGGTGAATATTCTAAAGGACTGTATTTAAGTTTGACAAAAGAATTGGAAAACCACTTGAAAGTGTTTGATAGGCGTGCAAAGTTGTTTTTTTTTGGTAATCTAAAGAGCTGTTTACATAGGGGGAGGAAGATCTTGCAGGAAGATCCTAGAAGGCAGAACAACTTTTTGGGTTTAGGATCGAGAACAGATTAAAATGAATTAAAAATGGCAGGCAACAAAAACAAACTTTCTTTTGAACTATCACAATTATTATATAGTAATAATTATTGTACTCACTATATGTCGTGTCATTGGCTGAGAGTCTCCTGACAGTTAATTTTGGAAATTAGCACAACCCACAGATTAGTCAGTTATCTGCTAGCAGAGACTAATAGACCTCTTTAGCTTTTATGTTTTGTTTTCCCAGTACAGGTCATGTGATAGTGCTGTAGAGAACGTTTTCTTTCAAAATTTCTTTGTATGCATAAGTTATGAAAAAAAAAAAGAGTCAAGTTCCCCTCGGACCTCTATTGGGAAAACAAAACATGCAAGCTATATAAAGAGGTCTATCTGTAGTTGTGTGCAATGCATGATTTCCTTGAGAGGTCGATGTTAAACTGTCTCGTAGAGAGTAAGTTAAAAAACACATAATCACATGGAACACAGTTTATAATAAAACAATCATTAGAATTCGGTCTTTGTGATATCTGGCATAATCAAGGTCTCAGTAAGTGCGATCAACCTCAGCCTTCGTGGGCTTGGCTGAGATGTGAGCAAAAGAAAATAATTATTGCAAAAGGGTGGGGTAGGAGCCCGGTGGGTACTTCCTTATAAGAGGCTAATGGGGATATGCAGCTGGATGGCGTCCCATTTTATGACTGGACTGAATATAGTGGGGTTGCATTTTCAATATAGTTACTAGAATGGGGTCGTACATTTTTAGATTTTTGGGGTAAGAAATTTCTTCATTAGCAAATGTACCAGAATGTTGTACTGTAGGTGGAAAGTATAGTGTTCGTTATTCAATTTAAAAAATGGGTCAATTCATTTTAGGATGACCTATTCAAAGGATTGATAAGTTATATACATAAATAGAAAGTTGGGATCGCAAAAAGTACATTTGGCCAAAAGTGGTGACTATTTTTTTGCAGATAGGCGATTTTTTGTGTTTTGCAGGAACTAATTTTTGCGATTAGGACAGATTGGTTTTTCTTCCTGGGGATTAATTTTTGCGATTTTCAGAAAGTACCCATGGGTACCCAGCGTTGACAATATTTTCATTTCTGTTCAGTACATGCAATAGAAATACATATTTTCAACACTACGGTATGCGTACCCTTTGTAAAACCAGTAATTCATTGTATACCGTTTTGTCTCTGAATGAAAGAGTAAATTGTAACTGAACAGACACGATTTCTTAATTAGTACTGTATTTTTGTCAGTGTAGCGAATTTAAGTTAGAGAATATTTACTCTGGAGTCAATTTTTGCAGGAAAATGTTTGCGGTAATATTTCTTATAAAAAATATATAAAATGGCAAAAATTTCGTGGCATACGGCAAGGTGTGGTCTATAATCAGCCATTTCCGAGTTTTCTAGGGCCTCTGTGTCAAAATGTTAAGTGCTCACATTTGATATGGAAATGAGTTTTCATTTTCATGCAAATAAAACTCATTTCCACAAGAAAGGTTGTGCACTTGGCCTCATTTTGAACTTGAGGGTTTTTGGAACTCGGAAGTGGCCCATTGGCCACAGAATAGGCTGTAATGGGGTAGGGGCTCTGAGAGGCCAGCAGCACATACCCAGCAAAAAATTAACTCAGTTCCCCCTCCTCCATATCCAAACGCCTAAAACGCCCATAATTGCGTTTTTGACGTTTTTGTAGCCGTCATCGGCATCTCTTTAGAAATCATCACTGCACGTACGTTTAAAATAACTATAAAGACATTTTCAAACTCTACATCATTATGTATTATATTATTGCTCAAGTCCTCACAGAAAGGTTTCCAGAAAGGTTTCCGTTTGTTTACACTGAAAGGATAGTGTAAGCAATACATGAAACGGAGTAGCGTGACTGTACTTTTGTTGTGTAATTTTAGGTTCTGGTTCCTACATCTCCTGCGGAGAATCATTTTTATTCAGCCTTGTGAACCCGTATGGTTCTGAGCCAACCATAATGCCACTTACAGGGAATTTCAACCAGTATGGGATCTACTGTGATAGTTCATATGGGCCAACGTTTGGAGGTAACCACGACCTGTGCATTGCTTCTGAGGCAAATGCAAATAGAAATAGCTACAGCAATATGGGCAATACTTATCAATGTCCAGCCAATGGAAATTCTTCATTCCTTGTTGGTCAAAGAAATTTTTCTGTCAATGAAGTGGAAGTTTTTGTGTTTAAAGCCAACTAAGATAAATTTTGCTTTGTCACTGAAGTATAATATTCTGACAATATAAAATTGAAATAGTTTTCCTTGTTGCTTTTTGCTGAAGAATTTGCTGTATCAAAGTTTGGTTCAATCATTGTATTAGCTAAGTCATGAGACAAAAACGTTGCTTGTTCCCTTAAATGGCAGGGGCGTAGCTACCTTAAACGCTATCAAGCCCGGGCTTAACAAACATTTGGGTTTAATATTGGGCTCATGTAATCGTATGTTGACAGGGCGTGAAATTATACCTACTCGTGACATGCACTATTGTCTGTCGCGGTGATTTGCGTGTATATTGACACAGTAATTCATTTGGAAAATCTGTCGCTGAGCGCCATCTTGGTCTCTTCTTTTCAACTGGATAAGTTATAAGGGTCCTCTTTGTTTACTATGATTATACACTTAGAAGAATTACGTTAAATTACTCATAATGTTTGAAAGTCTCGGCTATTAAATAACATCTAGTCAACCGTGTACTTTTTGCTTAGTTTCATTGTTTTTTCTTTCTGGGGACTAACTTTATGGAACTGGGCACGGTCAGTATAAAACACGGACTGCGGACTGCGGACTGGGTATAAAATACGGACTAGGTATAAAACGCGGACTACGGACTGAGTATAAAACATGGACTAGGTATAAAATGCGGACTACGGACTGAGTATAAAACATGGACTAGGTATAAAATGCGGACTACGGACTGAGTATAAAACATGGACTAGGTATAAAATGCGGACTACGGACTGAGTATAAAACACGGACTAAGTAAAAAGGGCGGACTATGAACTATGTATATAAAAATTAACAGCCTTTGAAAGGTAAAAATGAGAGAAACGGAAAGCGGGCTTGCATAAAACAGTAGTTCCAGCTCCTTACCTCACACAAAAACATCCCGTAAGCCGGTCACGCAGTCTATATTCTCCTCATGTGGAGAATGAAAGCATACTGCACAGGCAAGGAAAGTTATGCCGCTATTCAAGGCAACTGAAATTAAACTCTGAACGAATCAGAGAAGCACCGAATAAAAGGAATAGTATTGGTGTTAGCCGAGTCAGAGTAAAATTCCTAAAGATGCCTCTATTCCGTTTCAAATAAATCCTTGGGAATATGAGGAAATGAAAAATTCAGACGAGAAGGTCAATATAGGGGCATTCCGCGAGGTAAAAAGCAGTATTTAGGCGGGAGGGATTACTCACCTATACGTGAATAATAACGGAAATGAATCATCCAACCCAACGTTATATTCTACGCGATGATTATGATGACATGATTTACACCCTGCTCCTGAACCCCGGAAGGGGGTACTGCTAGGAATTTTTTGGTGGGGTTACGCCCCCTGGTTCTCTAAATCCTTACGCTGTTTCAGAATAAAAAAATGTCATTTTCCACACCCGTTTTCAGACCTCTAAAATCCATACCCATTTTTAGACTTAGCCTAATTTAGCCTGTTCCAGGCTCTCAAATAAAGAGGAGACTACCCAGTTTCCTCTCGTTGTATTTTCGCACTTTCTCAATTTAGCGGACCCAACTAATAATAATAATAATAATTTATTCATTTATAGTGCGCTTTTACACTATCTCGGAGCCTGGAACAGGCTAGGCCTAATTAGGCAGAAATTATGTCATCGTTATAAATTTATAGATTAGAGCGCAACAGTAGATCATTCTCTCTAGTGCGCAAAGAAAAAATTTTTAAATCTAAAATTGAAAACGATAAATACATTCGCACATGTACGCTCCCGTAGTTTCCTCGAAAACCATACCCGATTCCAAATCAAAATAGGCAAAGTGTTTTCAGACCACTAAAACGGCCCATATACCCTACCCTTTAGGGCGGCAAATACGTATATGGCTTATATAAGAGAGTACCCCCCGGGTCCTGACCCCTTTCATAGTTGTTACTAGAGACCGAGACCATGTCTAAAATGGGTGAAGAAGATAGCGTTTTTGTCAGGCTCTTGATTCAAGGAACCTCCACCAAGAATTTCTATTTTATACCCAGTCCGCAGTCTGCAGTCCGCGTTTTATACCTAGTCCGTGTTTTATACCCAGTCCGTATTTTCCAGTCCGCGTTTTATACCTAGTCCGTATTTTATACCCAGTCCGCAGTCCGTAGTCCGCAGTCCATGTTTTATACTGACCGAACTGGCCATCATACGGTGGCCGACAAGGGTCACTACATAAAAAAGGTCAACTGCATATTACACACTGCACCCTATACAAATAAAAAAAGTGTTGCTGCAAATAAAAAAAAGATGTTGCTGCAAATAAAACAAAGATTTTGCTGCAAATAAAAAATGTTGCTGAATAGAATCTGAATAGTTCTTTACTTACCTTTACTAAAAACTAGGCTTGCTCTGTAATTCCATTTTACCAGCATAACTCAAATTTCCGAGGTAGTAGAGTCGTATTTGACGGTAAATTTAAACTGAAACAGCTGCCACGCCTTCTACCTCTTTGACAACAACTTAGCGGATACACTGACCGAAACAGCTGAAGACCGTACAACTGTGCTCATTTTTCTCCTCTGCATTTTAGTGTCCACTAGCTTCTACTGCGGCTTCAGAGAGGTGAATTTGCAATAACCTGAGATCTGGTCCAATTTTAGCAGTTCTCATACATTCTCTCTCATGTATTCGCGCTAAAATTTGGCCTCTCTTTTCGTTTCGCCTTGACCACCTGAATGTTATTTACAAAGCGAAACGAAAGTAGAACCTGATCTCAGGTTAAATTTGCACTATGAAAAGGGTGAAAACAATCATACGTGTGGTCTATGATACTGAGAAAACGGCTGATTCCTAATTATTTGGGCGGGGTCCCAAATAGAGTAATGCAAACCGCCTTGTTTTGACGCAAATGTGCAATAGGCAACCAATACGTGCTAAGGTAAACAAGGCAAGTAAACAAGCGAAGCGAGGCGAATGTCTGCCATGCGAACGTCATTCAGCACTACATATTCTCCTTTATCGTTTTCGTAAAGTAAACCAAAATCCATAAAACGTGCCTTTGGAATCTCACGCAAATAAATGTAGTTTTTTTAATCCTCAACACTCTCTGGCAGACTCATAAAAAAACTCTTCTAGTATCTCCAATTTGAACTTGAATTTGCATCACCATGTTGACACATACAGAGTTTAAAAATAGAATATGTTCCCACGAAAAACCTGAAAATTTAGACAGCACGTGATCAAAACAAGTTCGTACGGCGCCAAAAAGGTTGTCAATTTCACGACAGAGACTAACCGACAACGTTTCATTGGCCAAAACTGACAGGTTGAAATGTGAAACTACGCGCAGGATGGTAGTAATCCAATGATATATTAAATTTCAAAGCAGCAGAAAGAAGCAGGTTGGATAAAATTTGGCGACGATGTTTCGAGGAACGTATTGTTGAAGTATGTTATCGAGGGTTAAACTTACAAATGCACACACTGTTCGCGGTAGGCCCACACTAAAATAACACCGAGTGTTTTCATAATGGGCTGGTCCGCGAACTCAAAGAAAAATTAAGGAAATTGTCAAGACATTCAAAGACCATGGACCTCATAGACGCAACGACAAATCGGAATATCAGGAGTGTACGTGAAAAATGGCCGTCGATAAAACCCGGAACATGAAAAAATAAAAAAATAAAATTCATGAAAAAAAAGAAAGAAAGAAAATAAAAAACTGAAATATCTTTTTTTAGATTAATAATAACATAAAATAACAACAACAACAACAACAAAGAAAAAATAAAGAAAAAGAAACTGGTATCATCTCCGAGGATGAGAAAACAATATTTTGTCGCTGTTAATTTGTTGGGCGATTGAGGGTCTATGCAAATGACAGTAATGAGTGAAGGCTTGCTTCTAAATTCAAACTATATTAAAATGGGTCGCGAGAAGGGTAGTCTCCTTCGCAGCCGTTTTTAGGCTCGTCACGCAACGCTCCTCCCCGCAAAGGAGCCAAGTCAAGCCAAGTCGGCAAGTAACTCATTTCAAGCCAACATATAGTCTCCTTATACATATAACCGACATTTGCTTACTTGAGGTGCTTTGCTTTCTTGAGGTTGACATGAATTACTTACAGACTAGACTCTGTCAACTTAAGGAGCAGCTGTCTTTGGATTTTAGTGGACAATACTCACATTGTTAATGATATATGAAATGAATCATATGTGAACCGCTGAAATGAAATGAAATGAAGAAATGATCGTCGCAGTTAACCCAATTTATGCAATTGCGTAGAGAAATTCGTAGTAGTTTCTATACTGTTTACAGTCAGCCTAATATTTCAGACGTCTCCTCTAGTCGCAAGAGGAGTTTGCGACTCGTAGAGACGGCTGAAATTCAAGTGAAACGCTGTTCCCCCGTATATTTCGAGCCCATGCCTAATTTATCGAAGACACTTGAAGGTTTGCTTACGCCACATGTTATTTTTGTAAACACTATTTTTCAGCTAAATTCACTGAATATTACAGTATCCGTTTGTTACATGTCCGGGTCAAAGGTGAATAGAAAGGAAAGGCGAGCCGTACGTCTTTGTTTGTTTGTTTTTGTGTTCCACCTTGCTAAATATATCAATTTCGGAGCATCTGGTTCCGTCGTGAAGTCTTGTCGCCGAGAATAGCTACGCATTACTACCCTGCTAGCAGAGGCTTTTCCCTTGTGTTTCTCAGCGTTGTACTGCCATTCTCTTCGCGGTTTTGGCTGCTCGCGTTTTGTTTTGGTTGTTTCTGTGACGAGGAAAAGACCTCTGCAGACAGCCGTTTGGGATTCCTGTTGAGCATGCGCGAGATGAAAATGCGGTTACCATGGAATTTCTGGGTCACGTGTCGGTAATACGATGCCGCCGCCGGAGTTTGCCCGTCAGTTTCACTTTCTCGCACCTTGGTTTCTAGCACTTCATGACCAGCCAAACTGACAGTATCTTCAAGAGATGAGGCATCGAGCTTACAGGCTGTAATTCCTAGCTTGGTAACTGAGGCTATCTGATCATCTATCAGAGCGTCCAGCGGGGAAACAACGAGTACAATTGGCACTTCACTGAGGAGGCCAAGATGCTTGGAGACCGATGGAGCTAGTTGATATATCAACGATTTCCCATGATCCGTTGATAAACTGACGAATGTATCTTCGCCATTCAATACATGAAACAAAGCTTTGGATTGATATTTAGTCAAAGACTCGATTGAACTGTCTTTAAGGGCTTCTAAAGCCTTTTCAACAGCGTCGTTAAAACTTTCACGGGAAAGATGTTGATATAGCGGGCTCACTTTTGCACAGCAAACTAGTACAAAAAAGATGCGCGAGTCGATAAAACCGGTTCCACAATTGCTTTAGTCATGTGATTACCTCCTAGATCTTGGAGGTATCTAATACGCATGCTCAACAGGAATCCCAAACGGCTGTCTGCAGAGGTCTTTTCCTCGGCACAGAAACAACCAAAACAAAACGCGAGCAGCCAAAACCGCGAAGAGAATGGCAGTACAACGCTGAGAAACACAAGGGAAAAGCCTCTGCTAGCAGGGTAACGCATTACTGTTTCCAAAATGAAATCTTGTTCACTAAAATCCAGGGAACGTCACAAAATTCAAAGAAACAAACACGTTAGCAAAGCATTCGAATTAGCAGATAAATATAAATACACTGCAAAAGTATCTCTCAAATAACTTCGCTCTCACCAGTTTTGTCGTCAGAGGATACCCAAATCACTTTGACAGCGTCGATCGCCAGTCCTCAATTTGCGACTCGGGAAAAATTCAGGCTAACTGATAACAGTTAGAAACTACCACTGCGCTACCACTGCCACTACAACTATTTACGGCGAATGTGAATCTTATCCACTAAAGTCCAAAGCGACGAGCCCCTAAGCTCTTCTTATTTCAATATAGTTTGAATTCTCAATCGCCTGAAACAAATTAATTGCGACAAAATATTGTTTTCTCATACTCGGAGATGATACCAGTTTCTTTTTCTCTATTTCTATATTTTTCGTTGTTTTTGTTGTTGTTGTTGTTATTTTATGTTATTATTTATTTTTACAAAAATTTTATTTTTATTTTTTTTTTTTTCTTGAAAATTATTTTATTTTTTCATGTTCCGGGATGTTCCGGTATGTTCCGGAATGTTCCGGCATGTTCTGGAATGTTCCATGTTCCTGGTTTTATCGACGGCTGTGAAAAATCGAGTTTGAACAGAAGAATGTGTATCAGGTTTGAGAGTCGCAAGATTTGTGTTGCTGGTAAATGATTTTGATTTTCACAACGCGGAACACAAGGATGTGATAAAAATCTCTTCGATGAAGACTGCGAAGATTGTCAACAATATTGAAACCAAAAGGGACTCAGGCTTCTTTAGAACTACTGATAGCGGTAACAATTCTTCTTATTCCGTCAATTTTGTTTAGCAGAGTGACTGTTAATGTACTTGCGCGTTGTATTTTTCATGTGTATATTGTGGCGCGGTAAGGTACGGTAATGTGCCCGGTGTCGGGATTTTGCATTATCAGCAAGTTTTGTCTTAAGAGTGTTTTGATTCCAGTGAGGTGACGACAAGAAAAGGTAACGAGTAAATTGTACGGAAGGGAAATTGTTTTGTGCAGGAAATAAAAGCAGTTGAATTGAGATCTCGTCGTGGGAAATTTATTTATAACAAAACTTACAATCCAGTTGGTTCAATAAGGTTAATCATTTTTCTCGACGCGGTCGTGCACCTAGCAGACTACCGATGAAGAGACTAAAATCTTTGTTAAAGAAAACACGGATAGTGTGACTTTCTGTATGGAAGGGAATTCTGAAAAATACACCATTGTCATCTAAAATAAATTGTTACTTTAAAAATAGAAATGGTTTATATTTAAACTGGTACAGAAGTAACTGTAAGAGTGTGAGGTTTTTACTATAGTGCAAGTCCAAAATTAGTTCGAAAACAAGGGAAGGTTTATCTGTCGTCTAAGCACAAAAGAAGAGGCGATTTATAGGCGGGTGAGGTATCAAAATAGGGTTTTAAGTAAGTATCTGTCCCCCTGATTCACCGGGATTATTTTGGCCAATTTAAGCTTTCAACTGATATCGAGAAGAATCCAGAACCTTCATTTTATGTGGCTGTGTATAAAAGTGGGACGGGGACAAGGGGACGGGGACATGGGCACGCGTGTGTGGGGACTTGGGGACGCGAGACGAGGGACTTGAGGACATCAAGTATGGGACGCGGGGACGTGTGGGACGGGGACGCGGGGGACTTTAAACACAGGGACCCAGGGGACGCGGGGACGATAATGATTATTGAAAAAGTCGGAGGTAAATGCGATATCAGTCACTTTCCTCGTGAATATGTTTGGGTGAAGGCAACCCACCCTGCTTTTCTTAGGGTTCCTCCATACCTGTTTACGAAGCGAAGACTCGGCGAAGATCCCCTGCATTGAAGAAAGTTAAACCGTTGCCCTGGTCTTCTTGCTGATGGAATATTGGAGACCAAACTAAGGTAGGGAACAGGTCCACCGGCGAAAAATGTCTACGCATGCTCTGCAAAAAATGACAGGTGATCGATTTCGGGCAATTTCATTGGCTCCGAGGCAAAAATGCCCGCGAAATGTTGTTGAGATGAAAGAAGCGATGGCAGCTTTTTTTGGCAGTGACAACGTTGCAATTTCTTGCCACTGTAAGAGATCAAAAATTATTTTGGTCGAAGTTTTGACGGAGATGTGTTCTCTAGAGAATATAGCGTCCTGGAACTGGCGAAAAATCGCAGTGGCATGGTCTGATTCAGTTTTGATGACGTTGAGATCGCTGGTTTGCATGTTGAAGACAGGCCGAAAAGGTGGGTAATTTTTACTCTCTTTGTTTACTGCATGTTCCTTGCCACTCGGTACAAAAAGAAATTATAAAGTAGTGGAAGAAAAATTATTGGGCTTTGTTTTGGTATATAAATAAGCTTGTACCGAGTGGCACGGAAGTGACAGTTTTGTTAAATGTGTATCCCGTTTTTGTGTCAAAATTCGACTTTAACATTCGACAACATTCGACTGTTGATCGAAGAGCGTATTACAACGCTACCCAAAATGTTTTTCTTGTTTAGTTCGAGTTTCCTATCACGGATTCAACAAAAAAAAGTAGAGGGACAGACATTTTTGGGCTTTGTTTTGTTAATATGACTTAGCATGTACTTTGTTGCTCGAAAAACTATATTTAGATGCTAAATCTCCGTGTGTTTACACTGTTTATGGCAGAAAAATAAGCTTACGCTTGGTTCAACTTAATCTCTTGTCACTCGGTACAAAAGAAATAGTCTTAGCCATTGTCTTGCTGCGTAAATTGTCTTGTGGCTAGTGGATCGAAAGCGGCCGGGTTGCGGCAGTTTTCTAAAGTGCGTAGTTCGTAACGTGATTTTGTCGATCGGTGCACATTTCGTTGTTGTTGCACTATTACAGCTTTGTATGTTACAGAAATTTGAGTTTTATCCGAACTGTCGAATGAGAAAATGTGAGAGTGTTTTCATTAAAATGCTTAGACCGTCTTGGAGCTACAGTTCGATAAGTCCAGCAACATTTTGATTTGTAAAAATAATTCTGTTTACAATGTGCACAACTGCTTGCAATTTTAGAATTGAAGGATCAAAGTTCAGATTATTTTGCTCATAAATTTGGCTTGGGATTATACACACGACGAGTTGCTTGTTACTTTCCTCGTTAGGAACCGTACTTACGGACATGATTTCCCCCGTGTACAATTTTTAGTACTAAATTTTTACGCACAAGGCTTTCAGTGGGGGTTGCTTCTTTGCTTGAAAATTGGATCCTGGAAGGAGATGAAGAGGGTAATTTTTCTGTGAATGCTTTTGTTTTTATATGCATCGTTTTTGGCTTAAATTTTTGGGAGCCAAGTTATAAAATGAATGACAGAGTTAACATGCTACTAAGTATTTAAAAGTTCTTTCCAAGAAAAAAAAATCATCACAAATTAAACTTACAGGAGTTAAAGCTTTGAGTCTTAATGAAATTTTCGTTGGATCATGTTGACGAATGCAGTTGTGTAGGATGTGCAGTTTCCAATTTTGATCTTCTGTCAGAATTATGAGAGGACACTCACAGATCTCATTCAAAAATTATAGTTTCATTGTAATTATCGTTTGTTTCTATTCCTATAAACTTCTCATCAGGTCTACATTTTGCATGAATTTAATGTGATATAAGTTTGAAGTGGTTGTTGTTTCACGGTGAAGTAGTTTTCACTTTGTTTTTTGATTTGAAGTTCAGTTTCTTCTTAGTTGTTGGCTAAGGCAGTGTTGAAGTATCTGACATGTTAACATACTTTACTTTTCATTTCTCTTCAGAAAAGATTGATTGATCCTGCATCAAACAAAGTGCAGCCTCACAACAAGATTTTTTAACGAAAAAATGTGTACTCAAGGAAAGCACATGTCCCTGACAGTGTCAATAAAATTTATTTATGGAAAGATCTGGGTTTTTACTCCTTTGTAGCACTTTAGACTATATGCATCACCTTTTTAACCTTCATATACTAAAAAAATATAATCATTATTTTTTTCCAACTAACACTTGAATCAAAGTTCTCTTCTTTTAAGTATAGTTACTGTATTTAGTATTGCCCTTATTTTAAAAATTTCATTATCTTTTGCAGATCAAGCACAATAACCATTGAAAAGAAAAAAAAGCCTTGCTCGGTCAAAGACGGCTTTAAAGTTTTGATATTAAAATTGCACCCGTTCTCAATGAAAAGACTGAATGCAGACACTAAAGTTCATTTAGCTCATGTTCAAGCTTTTTTTGTAAATTGGAAAGTGTTGCTGGAGAAAAAGTATTTTTGCTTTACCTTTTAGGGAAATAAATAAAAATAAAATAACTACCAGTTGTCTAAGCAATTTCAAAGGACCCATAGTGTCTTATTTATCTGCTGCATTGAGCTGTGAACAAAGGCCGTTCTTTCTGGTGAACCTGCTTTTTTCAGAAACATTGTTTTCCTTCGTGATCCGAAGTTGAATCCCGAAAACCGGCCAAATCGCGAGCATCGCAGGAAACGAATCCCATAGGAATAGGTGAAAAAGGATAAAAGTCTTAGGCTATTCTAAAAATATCCGATGTGCATTTGTAACTCATATTAAGCCGCAATTAACCTTCTTTCCACGGAATAAACAAAGTATGGAGGTATTGCCGCCATTTTGAATTTAGCAATGTCACGTGGTCGCGCGACGACCAATCAGACATTTTTCGCCGGTGAACTGTCAAGGTAGGGTGGGTTGCGGTCGCCAACATTTATGTAGAATAACGGCATTCGATTCAAGTAAAAAAAAATTAAGTTCATAAGCGAGCTTCGAACCCCGAAGTGCCAGCTCCGAAATCAATCGCCTGTACCACTAAACCACGGGGGATTCAACTATTGTAGCAATATTTATTTTGCTTTACATATTTTTGGTGGCAAACCTAACAGTAAATGCTTGCTAACAGTACTTTTAAGGTAATTCCCTTGAAACTGTTCTACTATCAAACTTTTTTTGAAACTGGGCATAATGAACATTCATGATATGAATATTAAAAAAATGCAATAAAAAGATGGGGTCACCGTGCTTGTTTACGCGTCAGCAGGCTCTAAACTAGGGTATTTTCACTGGTTGCGTGTTAAAAATTCGAATCCCCTTCTTACAAAATAAAGTCTTCGTTACTTGAAACACACAAAATTTTATCTTGTAAATAAAGCTTCTTTATTCAAATAAACACTATTGCTTCATTTAATTCGTTTTTGAATGCCTGGTGGTGGGGCATTGCACTTTTTCGGACAGTTCCGTTGTTGGCGTGAAGTCCTCGCCTTTACCCAAATACAGCAAATACGAAACTATTTTCCCCAAAAAAATCATGTTCTACTATCAAACTTTTTTCTTCTTCAAATATGTTTTTTATTAGACTGTTCTTAGCAAATACCTGGGGAAAAAATCGGGGGTCACCGTGCTTGTTTCCTCACAAACTGCTGTGAAAGGTGGTCTGGATGGATAATTTGCTCGGCGGGGACTGGGGCGAGATACAAAATACGAAGTATGCACTCGAGATCAAGCTTGTTTTCGGTTGTTTTTATGTGTTTGATATCGCCAACACAGAAATTCAAACTTGAGAAGAGTACATTAAATACCAAGGAAGGAGGTAAGTCAAGATTTGAGGAGATTTTGGAGTTATGAATCTTAATTTTGGGCTATTTTGTAGCGCTGTCGTTCTGTTTAATTCCAGTGAGCTAGGGTTCGATTTTTTTGCTTTTGCATAATAATGCTTGACAAAGAAACTTGAAGAAAAGACTATTGATTCCTATTCTTCATATGTTAGCTTGTTTGGTTTCTATACACAGCAAAATGTGAATTCAGCAGCAAACTTCGCGTTTACATCAAAGAATGGTCTACCTCGCGTGGTTCTGGTGCTACGGTGGGTCTTATTTGTTCCAGAAATATTCGTCTCTCCACTCTCGGAGTTTGAGCAACATATGTACAGTAGCGATCCTAGGCCAGATACTGGCTCGTTAATGCAGTTGGAGAGCCGTAGAGATGTCCCACAGGCTTCACAGCCCCCATAATCCAAAGCCTCAGCCAGGATATTTTAATAATTCCACAACTCGACGGCCGCGAAGTGAAAAACCACTGCAGACTTCGGGATCACGCACATTTCTGTCATTTTCTTGTTTTTCGATAGCAAACCAGGAAACTGTCAGCCGATCTGCGGCATTATTAGTGCGAATAAAAGCTTTAGCTCTGCAAAAGCGGCCCTTTTTTGTTACTTTCGCGCTAGTGGGAAGAACCGCCGCCATCTTGGATGTCCCAATATTATGCGCAGTACAGGGTGCGCAGTGCAAAACAAGGGAATTACCTTAAGGTTGATTTCCACTGACGCGTTTTTGGCTATGCAAGTTAACGTAAGTAAATCTTAATCACGTAAATGAGATAGAGGCAAGATGTAAATTGTTGAGATTAAACGTGAAGTTGAGCGAGATTCTTCTTTTATGCTTACGTGCGACCTTTTTTCATACATTACCTCTATTTTATTTGCGAACGTAAATTTTAGGCACGTACGCATGGAAAAATTACGCGACAGTGGAAATCAACCCTAAACCTTAGATCACGATATTCAGTGCGCTTACTCCTATTATAAAGAAATATTTTGTGTAAACATCATAAGGTGTCCAAGGTGGTTTTGGAAGATGGAATCTAATGTTGCAACCAATAACACAGTTTCACGAAGAAAGAGATCTCTCATTTACCTCCGACTTTTGCGATAATCATTCACCTCCCGCGTCCCCTGCGTCCCTGTTTTTGACGTCCTCGCGTCCCCGTCCCACACGTCCCCGCGTCCCCAAGTCCCCACACACGCGTCCCCATGTCCCCGTCCCCTTGTCCCCGTCCCACTTTTATACACAGCCATTTTATGTCGACGCTACAAAAAGCGATTCATGCTCAGCCCGTACTGTCAAGGAAACGTTGTAGTATTGGGGGAAAATGCGGGACGACAATGTGTTGCAATGCGTTTGCACGCTTTAATTTACAGTACTATTAGAAGGATTACTTCAGTCGATGATATGATTGAAATAATGATTGTTGGTTATCAATGATATTCTAGTCTGTCATAGCTTGCAAGACAATCTATGTTAATGTTAATGACAGAATCGCCATAAATTGTTACAGTGTTTGGGCGATTTTTCTAGCTTGAATACAGTGAAAGTCACTGGGTACAGCATTTGAAAAACTCTTGGCTCTGAACTTTAACTGTAGGAATTATTGGTGTTGATTGTCATGCTAGAGATATGTATGGTAACAGTCATAGTCAAGGTACATGTGTATTGTTGGAAATACCATCCATGTATAAAGACCTCTATAAATTAGCACAATATTTTCAGAGTCTATTTCCGGATACATGTATGAATGAGGATATATAATGAGCTTATAAGGGTGTACATATTGCCAACTTTGAAGTTGATCTTTGTTCAAGCAGTGTTGAATACCGCAGTTTATCAAATGTTAATAGTTTATACCAATGTTCTTGTAAACAGTGCTGTGCTATAGCAATTTATGCAAGGTGTTACTCTTTTTTTAGCTCATGGATGACGTAGTCATGCATGCCATGGGCTTTGGAGGCACTCGAATGGCACTCGATCACTCACTCACTCACTCACTCACTAGATTTTCATCAATTTATTCATTAAAGTCAGATTAAACACTTTACTCTTACCTCCCCTACCTAGTACTACTTTTGTTCCAAGTGCCTTTTACGCATGTGTTTGGAATATTCTAGAGGGTACTAGTAAGGCGAATTTTTTTTCCCGACACATCAGTTATAGAGATGGGTTTTGTTTAAATGGAAATATTCTATTAAGAACACTGATAATATCATCCGCAAGAAATGGACTTAGAATTGTTAAAAGGACATTGAAGTAATTGAGCGTGGATCGTTGTTGTATATTTGGACGAATTGTGGACATTTCTTCCCGATATTATACTTGATATGGAGAAGATGCGATCAACAGGAGTGTGAAAGAGCTATTGCAGCCTGACGATGGGATTTCGTTCAGCGAAAAGCGAATAAGCCAAACAGCCTTTTAATCACTGCAAAAAATGTTCCTCGTATTGTTAAAGCGACATTGAGGAGTATCTATTGTGGTTTATTCAGTTATTTGGAGCAAATGTCTTCAGGGAATGCATTAATGTTATGTCAACTAGAAGCACAGGTTTTAGAACTAACAAGCGTTACGCTATTTTGCTTGAATTCTTAGGTGATCTTTGTCTTAAAGTAGGCTTTTGTTTGTCAGGTGATTCCATTTAGCAGTGCTATTAATGTAATGTCTACAAGAAATGTTGCGCTGGTATAAACAAGTCTCTAGAACATTCAGGTGGAGAAAGGCAATCGGATACTTCGATTGCGTTTAAATTACTTGGCTAGGTCAGAGCACGTACTGCTTTGAGCTTAATCCTTTTTATTAAAATAGTTTTTAGCTCGTGTTCATCAAAAGCGCGTTCTAAAGCAGTTCAATTTAGCTATAAACGCCTGTATTCTGTATTTAATATAGTTCGTACTACCTATACTAACCGTTACGTACTCATCATATGGAAATATTTATTTAAAAGCATCGCACTTTTAGGAAACCTTCGAGGTCCATTAAAATAACTGTTTAAAACCACGCTTTAAAGAAAACTCGTGCTTAGGCTGCATTCATTATGTATCCTACAGGGGGGGAGCAGAGGATTTTAGGCGGGGTTCTCAAATTTTTAGAGCAAAAAAAGGGGGGATATGAAAATTGTTTAAATATCTCCTGGGGGAATGCTTATTTTTTGTAAGATTCTGTCTAGCTTTTGTAATAGTTTTAAAAAGTGAAAAAAGAAATGATAAGCAAGGATTCTAAGCAACAAGGGTACCTCTATTATTCTGAGAGACTATAGTGGTAAACACTTGTTTCCATATCTCAAACCGCCCTTGGATACCTTGTGATGCCTACACAAAGTAATTTCATATCTATGAGTGAGCCCTGACAATAGTGATTAAGGTTAAGCACCGAAAATACTGATTAGGGTTAAGCACTTAGAATACTGATTAGGGTTAAGCACTTAGAATACTGATTAGGGTTAAGCACTTAGAATACTGATTAGGGTTAAGCACTTAGAATACTGATTAGGGTTAAGCACTTAGAATACTGATTAGGGTTAAGCACTTAGAATACTGATTAGGGTTAAGCACTGACCATACTGATTAGGGTTAAGCACTGACAATACTGATTAGGATTAAGCACTTAGAATACTGATTAGGGTTAATGGTTAGCTCCTATTTAGGGTTACGGTTTTCGCTACAGTACTTAAATCAATCCAAGTTCCTGCAGCGAATCCTCGGTGGTCTAGTAGTTAGGGCAGGAGATTGCAGATCCAACACTCCGGGATCGAATCCTACCCGTATTTGTGAACTTTCTTTTCTCCTTTAAAATTGAAGAGACTTGCAGTTTGACAACATTTGTTGAGCAGAAACTAAGTCTCTGAGTCAAGAAACTTAGAAATTTCATGTAAGTGTAAGTGAAAAGGGAGAGGGCGGTTTGAGATAAATTATGGAAACAAGCGCTTACCGACTATAGTACCTATTTTGAAGTTTTTCAAGCAGTGTGCCTGGCCTTTAGATGTAATGTTTCGATACAGTATAGAAAGTAAAACATCTAAAATGGAAACATTTAATGCAACCTCAGTCTAAGCAGTGCAACTTTATTGAATCAATGAATGCAAAAGAAAAAATGTAATTCGACAGTGCACAGTTTTATGTAATTGAACAACAAATGTGCGCTTAAATGTTCAATTGTTGGTTTTCACATGACGTAACTAAAATTCAAACTAAAAAACTATCCATCCTACCGAGATTTTACTCTCACGATGCATTAGAGCAGCTGAAAACTAATTGCCACAAATTTTTGCTTCAAAAGGGTTGTTGGTTTTGTGATAGAGTACGCTTGAATTTCTAAGCTTTTGTGTGACGCGGCATTTACATGACGGCCAAGAGAGCTGTCATGTAGGTTAAAAAAATGACTTATTTCAGGAAATTTTACCATCTAAACAGTTCATGTACTGGAAAAAGTATTATTTTAATGTTTATGAGTTTCTCGAAGAATAAATTCACGCTTTTGTAGCAAAACTTGGTAACAGATGTTTCTGTTGGTTTCCGTCCACCATGTTGGAGCTCATCCAGGTGAGCACCAGCATGGCGTCTCCATACAAATCTCTATAAATTTGGGTAAAACATTTCTTCGGATATCTCGTATACGAAATATTCCTCTGACCTGAATCTTGGCGAGGGTCTTTCCCTATGTACCTCCTTTCATTTTCCAGCTATTGAATGGTTTTGATTTTTATTTTCATCTATTTTGAATGGCGTGACCGTGCTGAAAACCAGCAATGAATTTTCTGTACCAGTTTGAAAGGGGTCCACATGCACCCAGTGCACCCCCTGCTATATCTGCCACTTGTCAAGACAACAAATAATTAAGCCATTAAGGTTAAAAAAGAAAAAGATATGACCATAAAATGTAGAACATTGTCATTTTCACTCATCTTTGTCATTATCCTCAACACTGTCAATCTCATCAGTCACCAACATCATTGTCAATATCATCAGCAGCAGCAGCCTTGTCACCAGCAACATTGTTATCCTCATCATTATTGTCATCATCATCATTGTCATCATCATTATTGTCATCATCATCAATATCCTCCGCATCATCATCCTCCAGTGCACATGTCGCACTTGAGAGGAATGATGCTGAATGGCCGGAAAACGAGGGTGAAGAGGATGGCAAGAGCGGAGATGAATCCATGGATGAGTGTGATAGTGAGAGTGATGATGATGATGAGGTTGTTGCTTTTGTCGACCAGAGTTGACAGTGAAACGGAGGTTCCTGTCAATACTCCTGGTAGTACTCGTACACGAGCTGGCAGGCTATCTATACCTAATTCGCGCTACTTAGACTGGCTGGCATAGGTATGACATAAACAGTCAAAGGTCTCTCGATGTTCTTATTAAACATGTCTCTTGAAATTTCAAACATATATAGTGTACTATTATACAGATATTTATTTTCATATTTCTTGTGAGGGAGGAGGGGGGGGGGGGTATTCATTTTTCGGCTGATTGCTTGGGGGGGATTATGAAAATTTGTATGGACCTTGGGGGGGATATAGAAAAACGAGCCGCTGAAAAAAAAAATCCTCTGCCCCCCCCCCCCGGTAGCATACATAATGAATGCAGCCTTATATAAAACTTGGCTATTTTACAAGAAAGTACACTGTCGTTCGGAAAGTGTTTGACAGTCACATGAGAAAGCAAATTATTTTACAACTAAAAAGCGTTAATAATTGCTTTTAAAAGTGATCTTTGCTTTGTAAGTAGAAATGCTGCGCTGATAACAAGTTTCTAGAATATTCAGGTGCACAAATCGGATACTTCGAGCCACGCTGTATTTTAGCAAGTCCGTACACAGGACTACACAATGAACCGTTCAAAACGATTTATATGTTTTTCTTTGATTATTGAACTGTCTTTTCTACGCTAACTCAATTCATCCATGAGCTCGCTCCTAGGAGCCTTTGATTAATCCATGTGGATACCGGACTTCAGGAACTTTATCCGCCCTTGCTAGTACTGGGAATACACTGTACAATGTGATGGGTGTGAAAACACATATTATGCCAGTTTATCTTCCTGAAAGTGAGAGAGTATCTGTGGAGCTGAGATAAACCTTACTGTTTGCGCTGTAAACATTGGTGTCCTATCTTGGAATTTGGCTGAGAGCAAATCTGTGTTTAAGATGTGCTTTTCAAAACATTGTCATAAAGTGACGGGATTTTTGTCGTGGATTGGAAGTTACATACTGTATAAGCTGTGTGGTTCAGCGAAGAAGTAGAGTAAAGGATTTATCTTTTATTGTGGGATATTATGAAAGTTAGGTGAAATAAGACTTGTTAAAAGTTGAAGAAATTTGTAAAGTTACACGAAGTAAGTTGAATTGTCAAAGACTACAATATGAAATACACTTTGTATTATGCTCGTGCAAAATTGAAAGCAGTGAAAGGAAAAAGATTGTGAGGAAACACAGGTACAGTTCATTTGAGTCTTGAGATGGAACCTCTTAAGAGCCAATGTCTGTAATTTTCGAAAATCGGTTGACAGTCGTGAATTTTTGAATTTCTTCATATTTTGCCCAAATATTCTCTATAGTACACTAATTTCAAAAATCACCTTAAAACTTGTAACGGCTGTTTATTTTTTCCAGAATCGGGCAAAGTTTGAAAAACGCTAAATCGGCGCTCTTTCGAGTATGAAATTAGCGAAAATTGAGCCTTTTCTTCGCGCTCGTACATAAAAACGGAATAATATCTCTAAATGAAATCAGGTCACAAAACAGACACACACTTTTACTTTGTAATTCAGCAATTAACTTTAAATAAACCGTTTAAATGTGACTGTGCCGGCCGCAAGAAGAAACACTGTTTCGGCACTTTTCAAAAATGGCAAATTTGACCTAACTTCACCATCGCAAAAACCTACTTGGTATATGGAATTTCAATATGAAACAGGAAGTGTATTGAAGCATATCGTTTGCTGTTGTTTGTGTTAAAATATTTCTGGCGGCATTCCAAATGCGCTCCGTCGAGAGACCAAAAACTAAAGGGTATTTTGACACCAGGAAAGCGCGTGCAACAAGCAAGTTTCGACCCTCGGAATATTAATCTTCTATCGCAAACATACGTTACTTCGACATTTAAACCCTAGTCAGAGTTGTAACGGTTTCAGATTATATTTCGGCGTTTCTGTTTGGTTTAACATGATTCCTTTCAACTGATTTTTGCGATAAACCATAATGAAGAGTCACGAATATGCAGTTCAAATCACAGTTAGTAGAGGGGAATATTGTCGAAATACTCGCTTACTATAGTTTTAGTCGTATTGAAACCTTAAAATCAGAAACGTTTTTTACTTACCTGAACTTAAATGCTAGATGGGGTCACAGTACAGCAAACTAAATTCTGCACCACGGTAGAATCAACGTTAAGTTTGTATTTCTTTTCAATCTGTCAACACGAGGGAAGATGACATTCCGGAAGTGCGTGACGCGTAACGCGCAGGAAAAGAACTTCCTGGTATAAGTGTTTTACGGTGCAAGTCTTTGTTTTATGTTCGTATAGCATCTCGCACATATTCAAACTTGGTTGGTGGCACCTGTGGCCCCAGTAATGCTGAAGACGCTGAATGTATTGCGATTATAGAAAAGATGTCGTGAGTCGCTTGTTATGCTCCCGACTTGATAGTCACGTGAATATGTACGGCAATGATACAGGAGCACCCAACGAGGATGTTGAACGTATTTTAGTATTTAATGGTAGATATAGGCATATTTTTATCCCCTAAGAACTTTTCATCTGTTCGGATTTCCTAGCTGAAAATCTAGTGATCCGAAAATTATAGGGATCAAAATTTACCTTTTCGAAAATTTCAGCCAGAAAAAGGCTTCCGAAAATTCTAGGTGGCCTTTTTTAGGGTAAAAATCCGTTAAAAATTGATAATTATAACATTTTTTAGACGTTCGAAAATCCTAGGAGGGGCAGGCAAGCAAGAAATTTTACAACAACTGTTCCGAAAATTCTAGATCTAAAATAGTCTTCCGAAGAGATATTTTCCGAAAATTGCCGTTGGGTGCCCCTGATGATAAAAGTAAGGATGTCTGCATTCACATTAGGTGTCATTGTTTGATCCACAAAATTGGCGCATGAAAATAAGAGTTTTTCCTCACCGCCGCTAAATGTTTGGTTCCGGGTGGCGGTGCAACAAGTCACGAGATACCGTTTCAGAACGGCCTACTGCATGCTTCTCATAAAGGGGTCCATAAAGGCACATTGATTGATGACTCTGTATGGCCTGAAGAAAATGATATATACGCAGACGTTTTCTGAGCGACGAAGTTGCAGCTTTTACACTCCTTTTTCGTTTCGAAAATAGACGAGCATGCGAGCGCGAGAGAGAGAGCCCCTTGCGCTAGTGGTCAATAAATACCCTGCGGTTTTTATTTTCTTGCGCGAAATCGACCATCTCCGAAAAGGAAATAGATCGACGATCCCTAAAGAAAAATCAGAGAGTCTGTGAACAGGCTTCGAAGGTGCTTGGTATTATTTTAGTGAACATTACAAAAGGTCTCAGGTGGCTATATGTTAACGTCACGAAAAGTCTACTTATAGCTTGTTTAAGTTTAGGGCAGGAGGAGGAGATGGGTGTTTTGGTTGGCATTGGGTTTTACATTAGGATCAACCCTACACATACATAGAGGATATTACACGGTGGCGCGAAGATATGAATTTTATTTTCGAGTGGCAAAACAATATTTTACGAACGAGCGCAGCGAGTGAGTAAAATATTGTTTTTGCCACGAGAAAATAAAATTCATATCTTCAAGCCGCCGTGTAATGTTCTTTTTATTATATAGACAAAAAGACATCGATAAAGTAATAGAGGAAAATGACCGAAATGACGTCATCGATAAACTCACTAGTGAGATTATGGAAAATAAACCACTCGGGTCCCGGATGTAGCGTTTATGAATTTTACGAGTGGTATATTTCCCAGTAAAACACTCGTGTCTATATAATAAAAAATAATATATAGATTTAGCCAGGGCTAAACGCGAAGCTCCATTAATAAATTTATAATTTAAAACAAACAATAAACTTGTAATCCACAAATCAGTTAAATTAAGGGCACATTCGTGTGACTTTTGAGGGACAGGCTAAGTGATTTTAGAGTGAAACAAATCTTGCATCGAGTTTGATAGCCTTATGTGTACACCCAAAAAATAGCACTGGCAATCATCTTCGGTCACATTTTAGAGCAATAATGGCTCTTGATCACGGTAGATTAGGTGTGGAAAACAAATTCTTGGAAAAAAAAATCAGGCCGAATTTTTACGTTCGACAAGTTTACTTTAGAAAATCTTGCCAACAAATCTGGGTGCGTGCAAATCAACCTTTTATACATCACATCTGAGGTGAAAGAGTACTATGAGGCGCTGTTTTTATCATACAGACCGCCTGACCTCAGACAATTAGCAGTCATTTTCACAATTTTTCAAGACTAATTCCATTCATTCAATATTCAGGACCATCGAAGCACGCGTGGGTTTTTAGCGAAACCGTTCAAAAAAATTCCAAAATCACCTACCAAGTTTGCAAAGAAATTTTAACAGAGTTACGCTTCAACATAATAAAGAATTTATTGTGTTTACTTTTTATTGATAGTTTTATGACCGTCACGGTGATGTGTAATATGCGCGGTACGTTGAGTACTCCTGCAAGCGATGTTTATGAACGACTGTAAACAAATAACGGCAAAGCGATGAAAATTGCAAAAGACAACTAACAATAAATAAAAGATCAGAAATATAATTCGGTAGAACATTTACAGAGACAACAAGTTTCATTCACGAAAACAAGAATTTCAGTGTCTATAAGAATCCTAGAGTCTTTAAGCTTAAAAATTAAGTTTAATTTTAAGCCGCCGGCTTCCCGGTGTTTGCTGTTTTCCTCGATGAACTCGCGACAATTAAATCGCTCAAAGTTTTCTTTCTACAGCCAAAATAATATCTAAATATTCTTCGGAACGGTTTTTCTTGTTATGTGCGCTGAAATATCGACTAAAGGCTTTTCAAAGTTCTGTAAGCTTATTTCAAACCTCATACTAGGTCAGATCAGTGTCTCAAATCTAAATACAAACGTGCATAAACTAGCCTCATAAACTGCACTCGACTTCACGAAAACAGATATAAATACAATGATAACTCGGGCTTACCATATTTCGAGATGCAGCTCCTGAAAGCTATCAAGTAAGGCCTGAATCGCTTACGCATCCAGCAAGATGAAAAACAAAAACGATGCCATCCGAAATCAGATTTCCCACTTTGACAAGCAGCGCATTTCTCAACCAAAAATTCAATAAACAAACCAGCCATGAATAACGTTAACAGAAGACTCTTGGTAGCAGCTGTATTTCATTTTGTACATCCAGTGAAAAAAGACAGTTATTAAAAACATCACAAGTTGACACAAAACTCTGTCAGCTTCCGTCAGCTGTTGAAGCAAACAAGTTTCAAGATGTTGTATGAATTTTCCGCATGAACTCACCTGTCAAATTTTGACCAATCAGGGCATAAAAATTGGACGTGGAGCGTGACCAAAGCGTGACTATCCTGAGAAAAGTGAAAACCATCTGTTTTCCCTTCTTGCATTTTTAAATAACTGGCTGAATTTTGGCTTCCGAGGTCAGTTTGAAATCAAAATGTTAATAGTGCTGGGCCATAATGACATAAACACAGCATATTTCATATGAATTTTTTTAAAAAAAAAATTGAGCCTGCGATCATCTGAAAACTAGTAACTTGTCAGCGGATAACCTCAAAAAAATACTCGCCCTCAATGAGTCGACACCTGAGCCCGCGATACGGCCAGGTGATACTGATCAGCGGATACCTTGTCTTGACAGCTGTCAATTGATCATAACATTGATAGTTTTCTCCTAGGCTCCCTGGGCTCCCAAACTAGCTAGAAAGTATGAGATTGAACATTGGTTTCCCTGTGGTGCGGACGGACGGTCGCTCGGTCGGTCGGTCACGTGATTGCCAAATTTTCTGGGATGGGTAGATTACTTTAGCTATGGGGCTACGCCCACGCGCGCGCTTCGCGCGCGCGAGGAGCTCCGCTACAAAAATTCATGTCTTTATCACTACATTTAGAGCTATCAGACTTTGTTTGATCCACAAAATTGGCGCATGAAAATGAAAGTTTTTCCTCACCACCGCTAAATGTTTGGTTCCGGGTGGCGGAGCACAAATCATGTTGTGCCGTTCCAGAACAGCCTACTGGCTGCTGATTTAAAAGGGGTCCTTAAAGGCACATTAATTGACGACTGTGTGCGGCTTGAAGATAATGACATACGCAGACTTTTTCTGAACGACGAACGTGCAACTTTTACACTTCTTTTTCTTTTCGAAAATGCCCACGGACTTCTTCTCTCCTCGCTCCTCGCCGCTAGGCGGTCGTTTTTGCCTGAGAGATGCCACCACGAAGGAGTTTTAGCACACAAATCACTGCGGGTGCAGACCTAGTGAAAAGAGCATTCTGCATCTGAAATTTTAAATCGAAATGAAAGGCTATATTTTCAGCGTTTTCTTGTCTTTTCTCCGAAACGTATTTGGCTAAAAGATAGTAACTAAAATGGCTGAAGCATTTTAAAGCATTTTTCATTTACGCCAAGGATTTTGACGTTATGAAAAAGAACTTGTCAGTGAGTTGGTTTACTTTCTAGCCTGCGAACAAGTGCCTGGGAGTGGTGGCGGACAGCAGAGCCAGGTGACTATTCCTTGTTTTGGGTGGAAGCTAGCATGTACGTACATTCTGGTTTAATAAGGACCTTACGATCCGACAACGACGACGTCCATGAAAACGTCGCTGAAAAATAGACTTCGCATCATTTTAAACTTTTTCGCGATTATCCCAATTCGCCCTGTTACTTAAAAGAAGGCGATTTTTGCTGGAGCTGAAGAGAGGCGAACACGCTCAAGTTCGGACAGAGATGGTAGAATTTATCGCCTTGCCTTTCCCGTTCCCGAGTAAACTTAAAACTTGGGCATTTCACGTCGTAGTTGTGCAGTGAAGACAAAGAAATGTACAAAAAAGCGTGATGCACGTGCAGAGTTGTTGTTTTGCTCATTAAACCTATTGTTTTTGACGTTCCCGTTGCCGTCGTCGTCGTGGTTTCGTAAGGTTCGTAATAGGGACTTTAAGATCCAACGACGCGGACGGCGACGAGAACGTCCGAAAAACAATAGGTTTTATAAGCAAAACAACAGCTTTGCACGTGCATCACACTATTTTTGTACATTTCTTTCCCGTTTTTGCACGACTACGACGTGAAAATGCCTAATTTCGTGTTTTATGGAGGACGTAAACAAGCAACGACGAAATTATATTTCTCTTTCTGAGCTTCGATATGGTCCCTTGAAATTCAGCTTCAGGAGGGTTCGCCTACATTTGACAAAGTATTTAGGTACGAATAATCCTTATAAAGACCAAAAGAACGCAAATACACTTTTTTAAAGCGACGTTCTCGTGGCGGTCGCGTTGTTGGATCTTAAAGTCCTCATTAGCTCGTTTTGCACGCGTCCTATGCGGCTAAAAATAGCTCTGCACGCATGAGATCTCGTCGGGGTCTTCCATACTGGGTCAGATAATGTACAATTTGTCAACAGCAGGTTGAGGTCTCGCCAGAAAATGCCCTTGCTGCAGAGGAACAAAGCAAATTCTACTTTCAGTAATTTAAACATGTTAAATACTTGTATTTCACTCATCAAATGTGTCCATTGTTCATTGTCGATTCAGTATGGTTTTTCAGGAATGTTCTTTTGCGGAGCATTGGCCAATTTTCTTTAAACAGTTTTACTCTACCTTCATTTTGCATATGTATGGCGTACGTGTACCTAAATCCCTCAATTCATACTGAGGTGATCGATAGAGAAGTCTCATATAGATAGAGAAGGCTCAGAAGGCTAAGTGCAAATAAAAGAAAACTAGTGTGAAAAGTTTTGCAGACTCGGCTTACTCTATTTGTTTTCTTTCTCGGTTTGAGTTTCGGCCGCCTGTACATCCTAAAATCAAGTTTAGTTCGACATGTTTTGGGGAATATAAAATATAAAACTAAAAAAAAGAAATTAATTCTCATTTTATTTTTTCTTGTACACTCGTGCGATGATTTATCCTGTCTATACAGTTGCGTGACCAGACTCAAATCACACACGGGCTTTCATGCACGCAACACAGCGTTTAGTTTGAGTTAAAAAACGACGGAAGATTTCAGTAAACTGCGGCCACTTGCAGTTGAAAAGACTGCGGAAAGTAAATTCTTGTAGATCTCGTATCCCATTCAAAGCTAGCACGCCGTTTCTAGCGGCTTTATTTTAAGTGCAGAAACTCCAGGTCAATATTTACACTACAAGAACTTAACAGCGTTGTCTTTTTCAGCTACTTGCGTGCAATCAAATGCAGTGTTAATCTACTTAGTTATTTTTTTATAACTATCAAATTGAAAAGCATTCTTCAAAAGATTTTAAGAGCTTCCCTTAATGTGCCCCTTATAAAAGAAGCTAAGTTTGCAAAAACTCCTGTGTACCTACCTTGCGGCTAGTTTGTTTAGCTTTGTTTCAACGTTCAAACGTGCGAAACTGCCCTGCACGTTTCGGTGTCTCAGCGACGCACTTTTGTAATGCCGCAAAAAAAATTTTTAACACAAGAAACGGCAAAGGATGTGCTTTAAAACAATGTTTGTTTCATGTTGAAATTCTATGTACCAATTGGGTTTTTTTGATGGTGAAGTTAGGTCAAATTTGCCATTTTTGAAAAGAGCCGAAATCGTGTTTCTTTTTGCGGCCGACACAGTCACATTTAAACAGCTTATCTAAAGATAATTGCTGAATTATAAAGTACAAGTCTGTGTTTGTTTTGTGACTTGATTTCATTTAGAGATATCATCCTGTTTTTATGTACGAGCGCGAAGAAAATGCTTACTCCTCGCTAATTTCATACTCGAAAGAGCGCCGATTTAGCGTTTTTCAAACTTTGCCCGATTCTGGAAAAAATAAAAAGCCGTTACAAGTTTTAATGTGATTTTTGAAATTAGTGTACTATAGAGATTATTTGGGTAAAATATGAAAAAATTCAAAAATTCACGACTGTCAACCGATTTTCGAAAATTACAGACATTGGCTCTTAAAAAGAAACATTTAGTTACAAGTAGAAAAGAAAACAGGCAGATTGGGGTATAGATTTTTGCATTGAACAGTATAAAAATAAACTTTTTTTTCAGTGTACAGTATTCATTTGATGGAAAACAGTATGTTTGTAAAACATGTCAGTTAATACAGACATTTTCTATCAACAGAGTTTGACTCTTTTACCAACATCCAGTAAAAACAACCCCTTATAGAAACACAGCAACTACCTCACAAACTACGCCCATCATCTTAGTAATCAAACGCATCTCAACTAACCCCTCAAATATACAATACCACTGCACTACCCACACATCCCTCATACACATAACAAACTTCACATACGCGCAGTACAACCACGCCCAAATATACGCTACCACAGCGTCTTGTTCTTGTACGTACAACCCAAACATGCAGAGCTGAGGAGGGGCGTAGCTACCTGTACGCATGGTACGCACGTGCGTACCTGAAAAAGTCATGCACAAAAAAGATATATAGGGAATAAAAAAAATTAAAAAAAAAGTTAATTCTAAAAAGAAAGCAGAATATCTTAAGATAACTATTTAAGAGCACAGTTTGTCTCAATTCATTCAACTCTGTTTGTTTCTTTAAAATATATTTTTTCCAAAAACAACGAACCATTTTTTTTCTCTCCTTCCAATGTCGTTTTCCACGTCTTTAATCAAGGAATTTTTTTTTGGAGAGGGGAGCGGGGAGGTGGGGGAAGTGCAAAGCGATTTGGAGAATTGTGCGTTCCTCTGAAAAAATCCTGGCTACGCCCCTGCTAAGAGAAACACCACGTCTCTTGACATAAGCGTGATAGAGTTCTTTATAAAAATGAAAAAAAGGTCTATCACGTGGTTAGATATATTCCCAATATCCGATATTGGACCAAAACATTACCAGTGGCGTAGCTAAGATTTTCTAAGAGGTATGCGCTGTTTTCCAATCAACTCTTCTCCCTCTAAAATCTTTTCTATGGGGCTGACATGATGTTGTTTCAAATTTCTTGCCGGTAACCGCATGGTGAGGTAATTATCCCTCTTTTGTCTTCAGATAGTGCGTAGTTGCGTCGGCTTCGCGCCCAGCGACATCGAGGTGAAAGCACTCTATTTACTAAACTTTGGCAGAAGTTAAAACGGAGGCACGTAAATAATTCCACCATTCTTTTGCCAACTCGTATAAAACTTCTGTTCCTTCCCTTTGATTTGCTTTTCTATTTTTGCTTTGTTTCCGGCGACACTTTCAGGTTTTCACGTGCTTACTTGCGTATAGGTAGCTATGCTCCTGATTAAAACTAAATTTACAGTGAAAAGAAAGAAAATTGTTTCGTCGTTATCATAACAAACGCCCAGAAATAATAGAATAGGCACTGTAATAAGGTCACCTATAGCTCTTTGCATTTACGCCATAAAGTGTTTTACAAAACGTTTCTGAAATGGCGAAAATTTATAAATAATTTAGTTGGACACCGGTGCGTGGACAACAGACTGTTCAGAGTTTTTTGGTAGACTGATGTTAAAATGGATTTGATTGATTGGCGTTTGACCCGCGTGTCAAAGTAACTGTGAGATTAGCTTATTAATAATTATTATTCAGGAAATGAACTTGAATACGGAATAAAGCAAAGAGAGAACTGACAGCTTCTGAGTCAATTGACTCAAACAACATCCTTTTTTTTAGCCTCTCGTAGCCTCGGCACAACAAGATGATTTAGCCAAGAGAGAACCGCAGGAGAAGACAAAGTTGAGCGCAAAGCGCAAGGCAAAGGACAAGACTCGCTTCTTGTATGTCCTTGCCTCGTGCTTCGCGTTTCTTTGGTGGTAAGTAAAAATGTTACGGAAATCTGAGACAGAAAAAAGCCGAGACGTTAACGTTTCCGCGCTGAACCACTCGTACTCCTGATCCATCTGTGCATGCGGTAATGCATCGAAGGGACTGTTTGACCCTCTAGGATTGTTTCCGTGATTGGTTCTCGGTGCCACAGGTCCAGTTGCCATGATAAGCCCAAGAAAATGAGATAGAAATTCAAGAACGCGTAAGCGCAGCAGCTTTCAAAGTAAGAAAGGCTAAATAAACAGCAATCTACCTTAAAAGGTTGCTGTTTGCCTACTGATCTGATTTTCTACGTCACCCAGCCGAACTTGCTAGGAGGTTCAGATTGAAATTCTCAGAGTAAGATCTCAGACGTCGTCCTTCCGCGGCGTTCTTGGCATACGCCCACATGACACGAGAAACCTCCCCACAAGCCAATACATTTGAGTGTCAATGTTTTTTGTGCGAAAGTACACCATTTTACGCCTTTTTACGTGGTCATTCGAGCCACGCAAAGGCCCAACAGCGGTTTGCAGGACAGGGGCAGTACCTTCATTTCTCAGTTATTTCAAGACCCTGACGGGTATTGGTCCGACCTCCTGCTCAATCGGTAGAGCGCTAGCTTTACTGCAGAGCTAACCCTGTCGTAGTAAAAGATGGGTATACCTCAGTTCAACAGCAAAGTGACGAAAAACAAGGCTTGAGAGGTAGCTTCTGAACTGCTCTGGTTGGTGTCGACCACGACCAGTTGAGATCATTCTTGCTCTTACGCGAATTTGGATGCTTTGCAAGTTAATATGCTGATTCAGCTAATTCTTACAATACTTTGAGATACCTCTAGATAGCAAGGAGGATAGAAAATATTGTCCTTAACAGGGATCCCCTTGAACAAAACTCTACCTGGATCCGTCCCTCTATGAGTGAAAGATCCGCAGAACATGTCCTAGACTTGCGCGGTTACGTCATTATGCCCGTGTGACTAAACACATCGGCTTCAGCGTCTTTCAGCAAAACTTTCCAAGAAGGAAATTTTTTGTAAATTAATAATTTTCGTCTTATCAGACAGTTAAACCCACTCTGTAGCCATGAAAGGCCCTTTTTATGATCGGGGGTGGAAGCTGAATAATGAATAATGAATAACGGGGTTTAAAAGAGAATCAATAATGAATATTTGGAGTTAGAAAATCGGGATGATGTGAACAGGGGTCTTTTTTTGCTTGAGCATGCGCGACCGCTGACTTGACAAAGAGCACGCGACCGTGACAGCGACCGTGGTGCATAGTCGTAGGAGCCAAATTGTTCACTTTGAAAGCTTGCTTGACATTGAAATGGTAGCAGGAACTTAGGAAAGACCTTCGTTGTACAAGATAAGTAGATCTGGTGATTTAAAGTGGAGACTGATGCGCTGAACGAGGTGAAAGAGCAAGTTGTTATTGTTTGGCGCTCGACTCGTGTCTTGATTCCCGTTCAAGAACCGCAAAGTTTGGCATAGAATGCATTGCTGATGCGTAGTTATTGAGCAAAATGTTCTTTATTTAGTGTTTGTCTATAAATCGGATGTAAATTAGTTTCTCGATACCGTAGAGGATTTCTGTCAATAATTTGTTCTTAGCTGATTTAGCCATATTTCGGGAGTGAATAAATAAAGATCAGCGGGCGACTGCCACGCCGTTATCAGTTGGAATACAAAGTTTGTTTATCGGAAAATTGTAGAACGTCTTGTTATTGCGTGGACTATGGTGGCCTAGAACTGCCATAAGGAATTTTCTTGAATTATCAAGAAAATTCAACTTTTGTAATCGATTAATTTTAAAATTACTGCATTTTTTTTTTCTATAAAGAAAATATTGCTGGTTTTCAGTGTCACGCCATTCAAAATAGGTCAAAATAAAAATCAAAACCATTCGACTGATAAAGTCCAGAATCTTGGAAATGAAAGGAGGTAAATATACAAAGACCCTCGCCAAGATTTGGGTCGAAGGAATAATTCGAATACGAGATATCCGGGGAAATGTTTTACCCAAATTTATAGAGCTTTGTATGGAGACACCATGCTGGAGCTCATCCGGATGAGCTCCAACATGGCGGACGGAAACTAACAGAAACATCTGTTACCGAGTTTTGCTACAAAAGCGTGAATTTACTCCTAGAGAAACTCATAAACATTAAAGTAATACTTTTTTCTAATACTTGAACTGCTTAGATAGCACAATTCCGCGAAAAAAGTCTCTTTTTTGACCTAAATGACAGCTCTCTCGGCCGTCATGTAAATGCTGCGTCACGCAAAAGCTTAGAAATTCAAGCGTACTCTATCACAAAAGCAAGAACCCTTCTTGTAACGTATCGCAGGGATAATACTCAGTAAGAACTCCAACAACGGCGAACACTCGACTCGAAGCTTATCATCTTTAATTACAAAAATCCCACGTGCTTACAAAAGACTTCGCTATATATATAAGCTGCTCACAATACTTCATGTAAGCAATACGTTAATAAATACTCTTCATGTAAGCAATACGTGACACTTCTGAAGCGAAAATTTGTTTGAAAATTAGTTTTCAGCTGCTCTAATACACCATGAAAGTAAAAGCTCAGTGGGATCGATAGTTTTGTAGTTTGAATTTTGGTGACGTCATGTGAAAACCAACAATTGAAGATGTATTTTTTATTTGTCAAAGACAATTTTTTTAAAAACGATTGAATTCGTTTGACTTTTGAAAGTACTACAAATTATTTTTAAAAAGATAATATTAAAAAGAGTATTTGTTTTCATATTAGAAACTCTTCATTTTTGGGTGGTCTTTGTTTTCAATAGTTTTTTTTGTTGTTGTTGTTTTCGTTTTTTTTTTTCCCCTAAGGCGAATATTTTTTTAAGGGACTGGAACGTTTTTTTATCTCTTTTTTTCGTCTTGACAAGCCGAGAACTGCCATAAGCCAGAATGCTTTTCGCACCTGATGTTATCCCATAACCCTCTCCCCACCGGTTACCTTTCCAATATGGCGGTTCGAATAAGGAACGATTCGTGGAAAAATGATCATGACCTAGAAGATATCCTGAGAAAGTACGTTAGGGAGGGATTGCAACGCGAGGAGATCTTGGATTTTGTTTCAAGGGATTTCAGTGTTGTTCTGGAGTCAGACTGTCCAAGAGTTCTCATATCTTCCAAAGACTTGTCGAGGTAGTGCTTCACAACCCAGGTAGTGTACGACTACTCTTTGTGTTTGCTTGTGGCCTTGAAAGCTTCCCTAAATCCGCCCGCTCCAAAAGCTGTCTCTTCCATGTTAAAGTCGACGTTTACCTTTCCGCGAACGCTGATGGTAAGTCAAGGTTATTTAAGAGTGGAAGAACATATGGGAATGCCAATTCCGCTGCATCCCAGTTAAGGGCACCTAATATAAAAGGAGTCCCAACACTGCACAGTTGTTCCCGCCTGTCAACCCGGGAGTATGACTTAGCTTCCCTTGAGCCGAACTGAAGGACTGTAAATGAGAAAAATCTATTTTGTAATGGCTCATTTACATTCGATTCGGCTCTCGAGACTACAATACTGATATTTTTACTTTTTTCCATGGTGTTCAGGTACTGGTATGATAATTAGTTGTAAATAAAGGAAAATAAAATTGGAACCAAGGATAAAATTGAACCCCAACAAATACAGCAATGGTAACACATTTCATAGAAGTGTTAATTTCCGAGTTCGTGCGGGAACAAGAGATTTAGATCTATGTGGTTCGCAGAAACCAGTGGACAACGTAAAACGTCAATTCTTACACCTTCCTTCCACAGGTGATCAAGCAGTACTCCATGATATAATCAAGACGGGGAAGATAGAAATGAACTGTCTAGAAGAATACAGTGCAGAGGAACTTAAGAACTTCTGCAAGGAATGCAAAATCCCTTATTCTGGGAAGTCAGTGGTATCTATTTTCAAATTAAGTATAAATCTTCGAGATTGAATCGCGAATACTCCCACTCCGTATTGTGTTCTTCGTCGGGAAAGGCGGCGGCGCATAGAGGGGGAAGGAGGAGGAGGGGTGGGTTGTGTCTCGTTATGTGTGTTTGTGATTTACACTGACCCAGTATCCTTATTAAAGAAATTTTCAAGGAAGAGGTACGAATTTGAGCGCACAAAAAAGACCATTGAAAAGTAGACAAATTAGGTGGAGGATGCAGGGATGCATGCGAAAGTAAAGAAAAAACTGTGCCTAAGTTTGGGATGGTATTGAGAAAGAAGGGGGAAAATTTGCAAAAACAGTAGAAATGGGGGGAGATCTTTTAAATGCAGTAGAACTGAGGAAGAGGGGGGAATTTTATAATATAGTATGTTGTTCTGTCCTCGGGTTACCGTTTTTCAGAAGCTTTCCTTTGTTTCTACGTTCATTTTGCTCTCAACTCCGGTCTTCACATTAAGTTAAGTATACATTGTGGAATGTTTCCATTTTATTACCAAGGATACCGAGCATCACAGTTAACGTTGAAAGAGGTCATGGTTTGCAACACGTTTTTTGTTTTTATGAGGGAGAGCGGGGGGGGGGGGGGGGGGGAATTGTGGCCCGTTTTGGATCTATCCGATCCAATCTCAAGGATTTTGCTAACCCCCCCCCTCCCCTCTTAAGTCATAAACACCTAGTTTAAGACAATGTGGACAGCTCTGTCTTCCCCACCTTTTAAACAACGAAAGGTCATTTAAAAATATCAATTTTCTTCTAGGCAAAGATGAAAGCAGACTTGATGACTCTTTATAAAGGAATCCTATATGGCTTTTGTCCTTGCCATGGCTACAATAAAAAAACTGGCAAAACTGGTGGGTTTTACCACATGGTGTGCAGGCATGGGGTAAGCTATGTAATTAAAAGAGTCAAATGTTATGCAATATTATGGCAATTTTTTATCTTTATTTAAATCGTTAACTTTAATAAAATGAATCTATGATTAATCTGTACCTTGGCAAATACCATGAGTTCTAAAAAGAAATTTTAAATTTGAGAATTTCAGTATTGGCAATATCATTGGCCAATGTGCATTATAACTCACACTGTAATGGCCCTTATGCATGATTACACCAGACTAGCAAATGTCACCAACACGCTTCGTTTGTAAACGAGCATTTTTAATTTTTCACAGTGCACTGTGGCATCCAAGATATTGGTACTATCTGAGTCAGTCCGTGATGCGGCCGATCTCTACCTCTCAGTCAAGTACCAGCCAATAATCCTCATCAATGACTAACCATGTGGTTTTGTACGACATTTAGAGTGCAAGGACGCCGAAAGGGCAAACCTACTGTGGGGAGAATTTTCTGGTTGTTTTCAGCGTCCACAGTATGCCACAACTATCCGCAGGGTAAGGGAATAATGATCAGTCTTGTTTTGCTATACATTAAAATACACTATAAAAACATCATTTACAAGGATTCTTAGGGAGAATAATTATTAATCCATTGTTGAGTTTTTCTTTTTGATGTGACTTTGTATCCATCACGTAACATGGGAAATTTGTGTATTCTTTATTTAAAAAGGACCACAATTTTCCAGAAATTGTTCCAGCAGAATACAGAACTGCAGGAGAAACTAGCAGCACTGAATCACCACATGCACATTCCTACACAGGAACTACCACGAGGTTTGTCCTTCAAGATCGCTTTCATGCATCAAAAAAACCCCACAAGTCTCCTTTATGCCTCTTCCATGATGTCAACCTCTGTCAGCAGGCAAACTGCATCACTACCAGCACCCAGGAGTCTGAAAACTCAAGAAAAAATCAACGCAGATTAAGAAGTACCTGTGCCCAGAACTTTGGTCTGCACTTCCTCTACAATTACCTCATGGACTATTACCAAAACAAGGCCATCGTGAAAGCACAGTATTATTCCCTTAAAGCTTATTTAAAGCCTGGGCAATCAATTTCAAGAAACAAATTCCATAGATTTATAATAATAAGTAACAATTAAAGTCAGTTGCACATGACATTAGCTGTGACACTACAGACTTTTTACCTAGGTGAACTCTATTTGTTGACAGTCTACAAGTGTGACCGATTTTTCCCTTGGTAACTTACCTCGGGAAAATTTTCATGAATTTACATACCAAAAATTTCAACTGTGCTAACTACTCCTAAGGAAAAATGTAGAGCCTAGGGTGTGTGTGTGTGGGGGGGGGGGGGGGGATCTCAGGATTTCAAATGACAAGGATGATCGAGTGGGACCAAAACTCCAAACCCCCAAAATACCTTCGGTTTCAAACAAAACCCAAAAAAGTCCCTGGACCAAAATTTAACCCCCAAAAAATCCCATGCCAAATTTCTAAACCATAAAAATCTCCACAGAGTATCATATCCTATTCCACAAAAAGAAACATGACTATTGAATAACCCAAAAAATCCATACTTATATCAAGATAATGAAAAAAATACTTGCCAAACTTTTCCAACGCCCCCAAAAAATCAAAAATAAAAAATTTCAAATCCCCAAATACACTTCAATCATCCCTGTCAATTGAAATTTGGAGAACCCCCCTGGAATGTAGGGCATGTAACTTCCTATTTATATTCACGACTAAGAGACGGGAATGGGTGTGCAGCTCGAACTGTGGAGCCTGAGTGTTTAATGCCGTCCAAATAACATACAAAGTTCAACATCATAACTAAAGAATAACATACAAATATTCCTAAATAAAGTCACTCAGGCTAAACTATTCACGTGCGCCGCCTGATACGAAAACCCAAAAAACCCAATGGGAAAAAATTGGGAACGTATTCCCCAACCGATGCAGTCGCACAACCTCTGGGGGTTAGAGGTAAAAAATCAATGGGAAAATAAATAAAAGTTGATAGTTCGAGAGCTGAGATGAATACATTACGACTGTCAAAACCTTATATACCTGATAACAATAGAGTCAATTAACGCCATAGCGGCTCACGTGCGTTCATACCAATAGGAAAGTATTTACATTCTCTGTCACTGCCACTACGTTTAGCTCCGCCGAATGTAAATACATTTCCTATTTATATTCACGACTAAGAGACGGGAATGGGTGTGCAGCTCGAACTGTGGAGCGGCTGAGAAAACAAAGAACGGGAAACAATTACAGTCCAAGAGACTTAGATACCGCTAATCGGCTCTCTAACGAGTCTGCAAAGGTAGCCATCCTTAGCGTCTTCCGAACGCCATCTACCATGGCGCTTACACATTCTATTGGGGATACCACCATGAGCTGTGGCAGATGCACCGCCACTTCTGAAGCTGTGCCAAGTGAAAGACTTAGGATCCAACCTTACGTCTGCAATCTTCTTTGATAAGACTTCTCTACATCTTGTATAAGACAATTTGGAGCCTGGGCGGATGGACTGAGAACCAGATCTAGACTTGGTTTGAATATTCCCGAACAAATAGTCGTCTCCACCTTGGGAAGATGCTGGTAAAGTGAGTTTGGCTTGCGATAAGTACGTCTCAAAATTACCCCAGAGGCAAAGATCCGTGCCAGACTTGACAATGGGGACAATAGAGCCCCCGCGATATTGATCAGTTCTACTGCTTTCAATAAAAAGTTCAAAAGTGTCACGCAGAGCTAAAATCTTCAAGTTTCAGATTAGTTAATTCGTCAAATCTTAAGAATCTCGCAAAGGCCAGTAACGCCATGGCCATGAATCTCGTGTCCAACAAAGATCCATCGAGACTCTGAAAGAACCTTTTCAAAATTCCGGGTGTAATGGGGAGCTTTTTGCAAGTAAGGTGTAATAGCCTTCTCTTAGCGGACTCCACGACCTTCTGTTGAAGTGTATGATTTGTAGGCGAGTCGAAACCAGCAATATCGTGAGCCCAGTGGATGCTATAGAAGGCGTTCTGGACCGGCGCAGGAGAACTAGAAGCCTGGGGAACACTGAACAGATATAAAGAAACATAAGCCGGAGTAGCAGGCAGCACTGCGACCTCGGGAAAACTGTTGGCCCAAGGACGCCATCACTTAAAACCGTTGAGGTAGGTGAGAGTCGTGGAATCTGCCCTGGAACCAAGGACTATCTCCGGTAGCTTTTGTGCTAAGCAGCGTGGGGAGGGAGCTCTGACATCGTTAAGCTCAGCCCACATAGGGCTGGCGAAACATCTGAAAATACAGAAGAAATAAAAGACTATAGACATTAATAAAAGACTCATAGAACTATCACAGGTACATAAGATAACAAGAGGGTGGCCACCGAGGCGCACGCGACCATATATATGGGAGACCTGCAGGAGGGATTCGAAACCGACCGAGGTCACGCAATGATGTAACGGTACAACCCGTGGGGATACATCCCAGTGAAGTACAAACAAGGTCACCGAGACCGACATGAATGCCACCGAGGCAAAGAAACACAGAGGTCACGCAATGATGTAACGCAATGATGTAACGGTACAACCCGTGGGGATACATCCCAGTGAAGTACAAACAAGGTCACCGAGACCGACATGAATGCCACCGAGGCAAAGAAACACAGAACAAATCGTTCAAAAAATAATAAACCACAGTTTAATAGGCTAAACAAGGTAATTACACGTAACTCAGGAATAGAAACTAAGCCTAGCAGCACAAAAACTAACATGCCGACAAACGGACGGCTAACACATGAGACTTGAAGTTAGGGCCATCAAAAATAGACTCTGTGGAGCCCGGAACAAAAATATTAGAAACATCGGTAAAAACAATGGTCTCTTAAACGAAACGGAAAAGGGGGAATGCGGACCAAAGAGCATGGGCCAAAAAGGAGTTGAGAGCCACTTAGGGACAGTAAGAGTGCCCATGGACCTACATACAAACAAATGCCTAATAACCCAGGGGAGGGACAAAACTTCCAATTCAAAAAAAGCGATTGGTAACCAACAATTCCGAAATAGCTTCGTTAACAAAATCAGAATGCGCCAAAGCTGACTATTCGTACTAGAAAAAAACTAACGGGGGGTGTAGAGTGAAAAGGAATGAGAAAACCATGCTAAATAACATCTAGAATAAATTGACTGGCGCATATAGAACGCCTAAACTGAATATGGGATTTTAGCCTACCGGCTACAACGATAGCAGATTATAACTGCTACCCTGTTCATATTCAAACTGAAAGTCAAAATCATCTTCAACAAAGTTGACTTATCTGTCTCCTCGACGAGTGCACCAACATTCCAGTCCATCACGTACTTTTCCCAGGTTGGCTAGCTGAAAACTGCGCTTGAAGGACGGGGCACTGATTCCTGAAATGGTCGAAACTGCCATAAGCAAAGCAACTGCCAACACGCGAACCACAGTGAGCCTTGGGCCAGTTGACAGCACTGAACGGGTTCGAAAAATTAGAACCTTCTTGTAACTCTTCCAAGGCCTTTTCAACTTGAGGCGAAGACGCCTGAAGGGCGGTAGAAGCAGTCTGGAAGTGTTCAGGAACTTCAGAATTAAGTACTAACTGCTTCTTGTTGCCTTTCTTTTTAAATTTCGGAACACTAGCAGTAGTTGTCTTGAGCTTCTTCAGCGCAGCGTCGTGTTCTTATGCAAGTTCTCTCTTTAAAGAAGATAAACCAGAACGAAACTCGTCTTTGAGCTCGAAAATGCTACGTGGGAGATCACTATCGGACGGCATTTTAAAAGTTGATAGTTCGAGAGCTGAGATGAATACATTACGACTGTCAAAACCTTATATACCTGATAACAATAGAGTCAATTAACGCCATAGCGGCTCAAGTGCGTTCATACCAATAGGAAAGTATTTACATTCTCTGTCACTGCCACTACGTTTAGCTCCGCCGAATGTAAATACATTTCTTGAATTGTGTATTTTCAATAGAGGATAATGAAACAGAGAGGTGCAACCCAGTGTAGCCTTTGGGGAATGAATTTAAAGCTATTTTTAGTGACAGAAGTTTGCTTCCTGATACAGCTGTAAACTCATCCTCGGAGACCCAGGGGCAGTCAGTCGGGTCGGGAGAAAGGGCGGGACGAAAGTTTTCAAGTGCGGGCGAAAAAGCCCCTGGGTACCGACTCTCACCGAGCTATTTCCAAAAATTCAAGCGGATGCCGCCTCCTGATTGGGCACAAAAAATGCTTTGTATTATTGTGCCCAATCGGCGAACAGTTTCTCCCGAATTCTTTTCGTGAGTTCGTACACGACGGCTATTGTCTTGCCGCACTTGCCCGGTTCTTTCACCAAGCTAATTGTGCGAGCAAGGGAAACTTTATTCATGTCTACTTTCCTATTAAATCAGAAACGAAGGAACTACAGATGAGTCGAAAAAACGTTTTTGATGCTATCAGCAGAAGCAATTCAATTTGCCCCGAGAATATTCTGTTTGTGACTCATCACAATGTATCGTAAATAATAGGAAGTTAAATTCGGCGACGAGAAAGTCAAATAAGCAATAGCTTGACAAGGCAAAACAACAACTTTGCACGTGCATCACACTTTTGTGTACATTTCTTTGCCGTCAACTGCACGACTTACCGTGAAAATGCCTAATTTCATGTTTTGTGAAGCACGTAAACAAGCAATGACAAAGTTCATTCTCTTCATGAACTTGGATATGGTTGATAGAAATTCAGCTTCAGAAGAATTCGCTTGCTTTTAACAAAGTAAGCGAGTTGGAATAATCACGATAGAAACTTTTCAATGCGACGTTTTCGTGGTTGTCAGCCGTCGTGGTATCTTTTACAATTACCGAATATTTACGGAAGACGTGACCGATGCAAGCGTGAACACCTGTTGTAAGCTCAAGCTTGTATTTTTGGACAAGCGTCTTTGGTTTTCGCTTAGACAGTATTTTGAAATCAGGTGGGGATTTTATATCAAACTGAAAGTTTCCTGACTGCGTGCATTTCTTTGGTGCATGAACCAGACAAGCCGTGATCGAAACAATAGCCGTCGTATACGAACTCACGAAAAGAACTCAGGAGAAACCGTTTTCCGATTGGGCACAATAATACAAAGCATTTTTTGTGCCCAATCAGGAGCCGGCATCCGCTTGGATTTTTGGAAATAGCTCGGTGAGAGTCGGTACCCAGGGGCTTTTTCGCCCGTGCTTGAAAACTTTCGTCCCGCCCTTTCTCCCGACCCGACTGACTGCCCCTGGGTCTCCGAGGATGCTGTAAACTTTGATTAGCTATGTTTTGATTCCCATGACCATGCAAATCAGAAATATTTCTGTTCCTTTCTCATTTCAAAACGAAGAAAATTGAAAGTGTTTACTTGCATCAAAAGACGTTTCGGCACTTTGTTTAGACTTTGATAGGGTTAGCGCAATCCTACAGGCACAAACAGGCACTACATATACGCGCAATGTTGTCCATTTCAAGTGGGGAGGTGAAATTTGATGGTAGCTCGTGTATGTTAAAGCCGGTCTACTTCGCTTTGGTTAAGACTGTTACAGTTGTTTTGCAAACTACACATTTTGTTAAATCACGAGCACATTCGCCAAGACCAACGAGAAAAATAATCGCGACGATGGCTTTGAGACGCGCCATTTTGATGAAGGCAGACCCTGTGGTGAGCTACCATGCACATCGCTAGTTCAGCGGTCGCGCATGCTTGAAGTATATGAAATAATTCATTTTTGAACTGTGGTTGTAGATGAAAGTGAAGAATGATCATCGCAGTAAATTTCCAATTTAAGCAATTGGAAAGAAGAAGCCTGAAAAAAAAAATCAGTGCTTCAACGGGATTCGAACCCGTGACCTCCGCTTTGCCGGTGCGTTGCTCTACCAACTGAGCTATGAAGCCGCACATTGGGAGCGAGGTCAATTTATTGAGTTCATATCTCCTCACAACCGCAGTTCAAAAATGAACAAGAACGCTCTTAGTAGCGGTGAGTCTCGCGCGCTTGGAGTAACGCCCCCGGAGCTGTTATACTACTTTTTCGTTTGGAATACAAAACGAGTGCTGTATGTCATAATGTATATACTCAAAAAGTACAAAAAATTGCAAGGAGAGACAGGCCGCACATCTTAGCCTCAAACCGGTGTGAAGCCTTTGAAAACCTTCTACATATTGATATTGCTCCATTGAGGAGTACTCTTTCAGGGATTTTACACTCGAAAAATTGAACGATGATTTTTATCGGTATCAGGGGCCCATGACTCTGTCAGTATAAATATACATAGCTTCTTTGTACCGGACCAAGAAACGGCTCGATACAGTATATGTTCAGCACAGGAAAAAAGTGTAAGTTTAACAGAACCTTATACAACACACAGTTAATTCAGTTCGCGCTTATTCCTGCTGAATTTGTTGTCCGTTTTATAAGATATCAATATCGCGTGAAAGTAATGACATTTTCCATAGCTGCTTAGTATCTACTTTTAATATCTCCGTACAGTCTCAGAGTACAATGTTTAGAGTTGTACATAGCATGCATTTTAGATAGATAGATAGACAGATAGATAGATAGATAGATAGATAGATAGATAGGCAGATAGACAGACAGACAGACAGACAGACAGATAGATAGATAGATAGACAGATGGATAGATAGGTAGGTAGGTAAGTAGGTAGGTGGGTAGCTAAGAACCTTAGTTTACGGCACGATAAAAAGATCAGCATTGCTGGTGGGGTCGTGCATACAACAACTACAAGAAAAATAAGGAGTACTGAAAGCAAATGTACACTTAAAAATTAAAAACTGTTAAAGTTTTTTTCTTGTATTACAGTATCACCGGGTTAAAGCGTTTCATTTTCCAGGAAAATTTCTCTTTCTCGTCAAAACAATCACTGACAGACTCGGATTAGTTTACTTGAATTTAGTGTTCAGTACAGCGAACGAGGTTATGTTCTGTGAATTTATCTGCAGTCTGTGGCCCACATCACCACTGATCCACGATTTATTTATTTATTTCATTTTCAAGTTCTTTTTAACCGATCCTCGATCCCTGATTTCTCGATCCTCGATCCTGATTTTCCAGTAAACCTTGAAGTTTTGCTCATTAAGATTATTCTTTTTTTTCCGACCACTGAAGTGATCAGTTGTTCCAAAATAATCAACACTTTCAAGCTATAGAATTCTTGGGCCAACCCGTTGCGGAAAAGCTCGATATGGGATTTCTATTCTGTGGACATGAAGTGCTGCAAGACCCGTATAAACACATCCGTGACACGTTAGGGTGGATTTCCACTGATGCGTTTTTGGCTCCGCACGTTAACGCACGTTAATTTTAATCACGTAAATCAAATAGAGGTACGACATAAAGTATTGAGATTAAACGTCAAATTAAGCGAGTTTCTACTTTTACGCTTACACAATAGGACACTTTCGATATATTAAAATTCAGCTTGATGGTGAGGCTTAGAGGACACAAACAAAAGAAATGAATAATCATGTTCGTTCAGTTTCCTTTGTTTGTGTCCTCTAGGCCTCGCTGCCAAGCTGAATTTTAATATATCGAAAGTGGTCTATTGTACGTGCGGCATTTCATACATTGCCTTTATTTTATTTGCGAACGCACTACGCACGTGCGCACGTAAAAATTACGTGACAGTGGATATTTGATATCTCAAGTATTTATGAAGTGCAACACGACTTAACATCTTAACAACTGCGAAAATCTATCAATTAAATACATAAAACAAAGCGAATCTATTTAACCGTACATTTCCTGTAATTGCGACAATATTCTGAGAAACGTAACGCCTTAAAAAGCCACAAAATCCTGAGGATTTCCCAGCTATAATATTTTCTCATCCTGCTTGGGGATATTTCCTTTTTAAAGTGCCTGCATGTCGTGCATAATTACACGAAAATCAAGGACCTCCATTCGAGGAAAATTACATCATTGCCAAACTTACACGCGTCATTTTAGTCATCGCCGAAAATAAACCGCATTCTCATCACGAGACTCATTTCCATACAATGAAAGTCGTCACGATTCTTATCCCCAGTTTCCACGGTCTTCGCTAGGAAGGCGGGGCCTACAAACTAGGTCCGAAAAAAAAAACGACTGCATTTTAAGAGTCTCGCTTTGCTCAAAGCACGCTCGACTAATTATTTCATATACTTCACATCATTTCACTCCTCACGGGAGATATGAACTTTGGACACGGTAGAATAAGAGCACGCGCTAGGGGCGAGCGGCGAGTCCGCGAGAAACGAGGGATGACTGGTATATTTTTCGCACTGTATTGGTGTTCTTGTGTTAGTATTTCTTTTATCTTCAGTATTATTCCATAATTCTGATGGCGTCACTGGCCTTTTTTTCCTTAAACACTGTACCTTATTACCGACAACGCTGGAGATGGGTAAAATAAACATCTGAAAATATTTTTACGGAAAATGTCTTGCGGAAAACGCTGGAAATGGCATTTCCGAGACCCTAAATTAAAACAATTTCTGGGTGAGCATATCCCCACACCGCCCTAGGTTAGGCCACCTTCGGCACTACAACTTTTCTTTCCCGAGTTCGTACATCCTCAAAATCGCACGCTAAGTCGACCCTGAACAGCTCCTGTAAAAGGGCTAAAAAATTGTCGTGACAGTTATGTTTCCAGTCCCACACTACACTCCTGTGGTATGTCACACGGCCTTCACAACGGCTCTCATCAATTGTTAGCGAATGGTTGACAGAGGTTCAAGATGAAACTAAAATAAAAGCCTGTCCCCTAATAATTAAGATATGATTCTATTACTTTAGTTATAGATGCAATTGTCTAAAAAGTTGCAATATAAGAATCTTCCATTGCAATGTTCGACAATGTTTGGACAATTTGGAAATTAATTAATGTCTCAGCGTCAAGGTTGCAATGAAACCTGGACCTGCCATGCAGTGAGGGTCCACAATAGGGGTTCTCAAATCCCGCTTTCCCGCCTTTTTTTCTTCTCAATCCCGCCATCCCGCCCCTTTTTACGCCCGGATCCCGATCCCGCCCATTTTTTTACGAGATTTTTGACATTTTTTGCTTGATCATTGAAATAGGCGTTATGACTTACCTTCTAACAATTGTCAGTTTTGGTGGTCCAGGTTCTCAACATCACAATTAGCGACCATAACTTTATTTTCTGTTTTGCTTAATTATATTTTCGTCCTCGCATTGGTACATGTTTACCTCGATACTTCAAGTCCAGTATTTTTGGAATTTAAATAGGTAGATTGATGTTGTCTGTCTGTCTTACGAAGATTCGACTGCTTTCCTGCTAATTTTTTCGAGATACCGGGAGTTGACTGTATGTTGCGAAAGGCGAAAGGTTGAAATGAGGAATGAAATAAAAACCAAAAACTTAGGCCGTCAATAACTGACAATAATTGACTTTCGCAAGCTAGTGAGACCACTTTAGTCGCCGACCGTAGCGCGGGGCACAAATGCCATTGATATCCCAGGTTATAATCAACACAAGGATAATGAGGTCATTGAAAACAATAAATAATGGATAGCAGTAAACGCAGGTCGACTCACCTGACTGTTTCATTTAAGGCTTTCAAGGTCTTCACTTGCCTTGAGACGGGAGCTCTAAATTTTTCTTTCCGACGAAACGCATTACCACTGGCACCTTTCTCGTAATATAAAGCCACACAATTTATGATGTCTTCCACATTGTCCACTTCTATCAGCTCTGATGTGGCCATACTGTGGCCAGACTTACTTAAATAGCAAACGCTCAGTCCAAAGGTTCGTCCAGGTCCGACAGGTCCGTCCGGCCAGAAAAGGTCAAATCCGTCAACAAAACAGGAATGAGTGCAGGATCTTAACGAACGTAACTTCTAACCTCAGTGATTTGATACCTCTTTCCGAGTGACGAAAACGACGAAAATAGTAAAACCGGAAAAGACGAACAACACAAAAAAGTGATAATGGGCAAAATTTGACAGGCTTCACTTCCTTTGACACTCATAGCTTGACTACAAAGGCGGTATACACGCTTAAAGGGGCTATGTCACGACCTCTCCGGTGAATTAAGGAATGGGTCCTCGTTACATGCGGGGTTTTATGACTTGATCTTGTTTTTCTCCAGTATCTTCCTTCATTTTAACCTTAGACCGCTGTGTTTAAGACCAGAACCACTTTGGACCTTTAGCACAATTTTTTCAGATCACGTGACCAGCCACGCCCATAATTATGCAAAATTTGGACTTTGCAGATTACACCAGTTTACTGAATGTGAACACAATCGTTTTTCTTTCCACAATATTTCATTTACAATCAAATAAGCTAAATTAATCGGGGATTTGTGAAATGATCCGTTCCTTCGTAATTATTAGATATTTTTCTCTCGTCCCAGTCTCCCTCTTAACAAGAAACGTTATAGTTTACAAAACGTAGATAATTTAAGAAAACCCCGATTAATTCCATAAACTTTGTGTCAATAGTCATTGACAAAAAGTGAATTAAATTACAAGTATTATTTATAAAGTGGTGTAAATTTGGATTCAAATAAAAAGTCAAAAATGGGTGTGGCAAGTCACATGACACAGACAATACATTAGTAATAATGAAAAATGAATGCTTATCGGGAGTAAATATTGAATTTAAAATATCAATGCGAAAGGTAAAATCCCTACTAAAACAGATCACCCCCCTCCAAATTTGCAGTGCCCCATTCCTTAATTCACCGGAGCTGCACATGTGCAGGATTTTTGCTTGCTCTGTTGATTTTCTTAACTGTCCGCCATATTGGATTTAGGAAATCAGGTCGATTTTGGACAGCAAACCTCTGTTTATAGTACATTTTTTTCTGAGGTTTTCCTCGTATACTTCATTACTTTCTTCGACCAGTTCCACTTTAGTTATAGACGCGAAATCATGATCTCGGAGGAGGTGACAGAGTCTGTGGTGGTAAGTTTCCTTCAATGTCGATAAGGTTTCTTTTATTAATTCGTGCTTAGTTGCCGAGCATGCGCAGTTTCGTGACATAGCCCCTTTAAGAACCTTTTTTTTTTTCAGTCAACGCTAATGAATTTTTAGTCAAGACAAAACTAAATTCCCGTATCCCGCTATTTTTTCCTTACGATTCCCGAATCCCATCCCCATAAAAATAGGAAATCCCGCTCCCGCTGGTTGTTAAAATTCCCGCATCCCGCTTCTGTTTTCAGCTCATATCCCGAATATCACCACGAAAAATAGCCAAATCCTACATCCCGCCAAACCTCATTATACAATGTCGTAAACACTAGCAGAGTGCTATTACGTCAACCTACATTAATATTTAACTTTCCTGGGAAAAAAATACCCGCTCTTCACTTCTAGCCAGCAAGACTTTCAGAAAATAAAAATCCCAGCCAGCAATCATGCTTGACGGTTTTTGCCAGCAAGCACGGTTACAAAACGGCTAAAAATTACGCAATCCCAGCCAGCGTGAAACGGAAGTTGCCGGAAGTTGCCAGCCAGCGGTAGCATAAGCAAGTTATGGGCCAGCCAGCGAAGTTTCAATTAACAAATTGCTAAGAAAAACATATGAGTTAGGAAAGATCTCCTTTTACGTCAAATTTACTTTAAAAGAAAAGCGTATTTAACCTGTTTCACGCTTTTATCTAGCTGTGGGTGTTTTTGGGGATACAGGGAAAAGATCAGTGTATTTGTTTAGTATATATTATTCCTTATCCCTAATTATTACATGATAATGATATAACAAATATAGACATTCAGCGGTACTTACAGCTTTGGAACCAGTGGACTTGAGGAATCCTGAGTTTTTGCCAGATTAAACGATTAAAAGCTAAGCCGGAAGATCCCGAACTTTGTCCATAACACGATAACACATTAAAAAAAAGTGATCACTGCATATTTTACAATGATTATCGACTGAGGCGAAATAAAGTTTAAGAATAAACAACATAACAAGTAAGCTCGATCTACATGTGGTCTCCGGCCTTGCCAAAATCACTCCAAATTCAGTGTAGACACGTGCTTATGGTCAGCATTCTATGTCGGGCTACAATAACTCCGCAAAAGGTGTACACCAGAACTGATAGAAAGTTTCGTGTTAACAGGCTTTCCATTGGAAACTTCTAACCCCGCACGGCCGAAAACCACGAGCCCACAAAATAAGGTAACGTTTGCGGTCTTTAACTCGAGTTTCAACTTGGGAAGGATGGTTTTCCTTTTCGTCATTTACGTTAACGCCTGAGAGCAAACAGGGACCTTTCTGTTGCTGTGTAAAAAACAATACTGTCCATGTTTTCAAAATATTCTATGGCAACAGTTTACTTTTTAAAGCCAAACTGATAACGTATTCTTGTAGTAAGTTTCTCTGCACTAGTGGGAGCTTGTCATCCTGAGTTTGATCTTACTCACTCATTTTTTCTGTAGTGCTACGTCGTCAGACAATCACCACAAAGGTTTCGTAGCAAAATTAAGCCAGTAGTCGTAGGTAGTCAGTCAGGCAATCACCGTAAAAGTTTCACACCAGAACTGGTGCAAAGTTTCGCAGCAAAAGCCAATAGTCGTATGTAAGTCGGGAATGTTTTGTTTTGCCGGCAGTCAATTACCTATAAAGGCGTGTAACCTTATGTTGTACGATGGTCGTGTGATGTCTAATAAGTTATAGAATCGAAATGCAGTTGAACAAAAAAGTAAGTAAGATCACACTTAGGAAGGCAAGCCTTTTTTGGGGGGTACACTCAGATTGACCCAATCAGTTTTCTTAAAGCGACCGTCATAAAAAATTGGCGTACAGCAACAGTACTTCAGTAAATATTACAGGTACAGAAAAATCCATGTAGTTTTTTGCAATAAGATAAGCTTAGGTGAAACCTTTTTCTGTAAGTTCAAAAATCGAGTTGAAGATGGGAAACGTGATGTAACTACGTCCTATTGCGTGTTTCGCGCTTCGCGCTTCGCGCTCGCGCCTCCAAACAACCCTAAGCACCTTAATGACACCTTGTGCGCAGGCTACAGTTGAGTTGTAAGGCTGACTATTTTGTAAAAAGCAATAACTTTATGTCAACCAGAAGAAAATAAAAATTCCAAAGACGAATATCCTATTCTTCACTGCAAATGGTTAAAAATAGCCTGTACACAGACGTTAGCCTGTTCACAGACCCTCTACATCATTTTCTCTTCTTTCCCCACCCCTACCCCCTTGCGCTAGAGGTCATTTAATTCCCCGTTGTTTATAATCACGCGCGCTCGGCCGACTTTCAAAGGAAAATAGAGGGTCTCTGTGAACAGGCTAGGTTAAAAAAAACAACAACATTCTTTTGATTAATTGTTTTTAAAATAGTCCAGTTTAAGCCCTGCATGCGGCAATCAGTTTATTTTTAGGAAAGTGCTCAAATACTGTTCACATTTGTGATTTTTTTTCTTTTTTGCTTGAACATTATAAACTATTTTTGTATTTTTTTTTTTTTTCTGCATTGGCTAAAGAGCCTCTCGAAAGTAACGATGGCCGGTAACGCCCGCTGTCAAATTTGAGGTCCTACAGCCGGGATCAGGAAACATCACCAAACAAGACGCTGTGGTAGCGTATAGTTGGGCGTGGTTTTACAAACATACTGTTTACCATCAAAGGAAGACTGTGCACTGTACTGTTCAATGCAAAAATCTATACCCCAATCTGCCTGTTTTCTTTTCTACTTGTAACTAAATGTTCTTTTTAAGAGGTTCCATCTCAATACTGAAATGAACTATAAGCTAACTATACCTGTGTTTCCTCGCAAACTTTTTCCTTTCACTGCTTTCAGTTTTGCATGAGCATAATACAAAGTGTATTTCATCTTGTAGTCTTTGACAATTTAACTTACTTCATGTAACTTTACAAATTTTTTCAACTTTTAACAAGTCTTACTTCACCTAACTTTCATCATAGTAAAAGGTAAATCCTTTACTCTTGACTACTTCTTTGCTGAACCACACAGCATATATAGTATGTTCCAGTCCACGACAAAAATCCTGTCACTTTATGACAATGTTTTAAAGCACATCTTAAACACAGATTTGCTCTCAGCCAAATTCCAACATAGGACACCAATGTTTACAGCGCAAACAGTAAGGTTTATCTCAGCTCCACTGATACTCTCACTTTTAGGAAGATCAACTGGCATAATATGTCTTTTCACCCCCATCACATTGTACAGTGTATTCACAGTACTAGCAAGGCCGGATAAAGTTCCTTAAGTCCAGTATCCACATGGATTAATAACAGAGTAACACATTGCATAAATTGCTATAGCACAGCACTGTTTACAAGAACATTGTAAAAACTATTAACATATTAACATTTGATATACTACAGTATTCAACACTGCTTGTACAAAGATCAACTTCAAAGTTGACAATATGTACACCCTTATAAGCTCATTGTATGTCCTCATTCCTACATGTATCCGGATATAGACTCTGAAAATATTGTACTAATTTCTACATGGATGGTATTTCCAACAATACACATGTACCTTGACTATGACTGTTACCATACATATCTCTAGCATGAGAATCAACACCAATAATTCCCGCAGTTAAAATGAATGAGTTGTAGTTCAGAGCCAAGAGTTTTTTAAATGCTTTACCCAGTGACTTTCACTGTATTCAAGCTAGAAAAATCGCCCAAATACTGTAACAATTTTTGGCAATTCTGTTAACATTAACATAGATTAGAACTATTCTTGGTTTGCAACCACGTGACAAGGCGGCCATATTGGGGGTCAATACAATAGAAATTTTGCGCGAAAAATTTGCATGAAAATAGAGTTTAGTTCCCAGAGGAGAAATATGCTTTTGGTTCTTGACCACCAACATGGCCGCCGTAACGTCACGTGCAAACGAGCATTAGATTGTCTTGCAAGCTATGACAGACTAGAATATCATTGATAACCAACAATCATCATTTCAATCATATCATCGACTGAAGCAATCCTTCTTTATTAATAGTACTGTAAATTAAAGCGTACAAACGCATTGCAACACATTGTCGTTCCGCATTTTCCCCCAATACTACAACGTTTCCTTGACAGTACGGAGCATGAATCGTTTTTGTAGCGTCCACATAAAATGTAGCCTGCGCGCAGACGAAATTAAACTCTAGTTAACTCCGTCTGCGAAACAGCGACTAAATCCTTGTTCTGGACTTCCAGCTGTGTACCCAGATTTGAGTACGCCCCACGATTTTCCAGTTAAAAAAGGCCTTTGTTTTATTTGTCATGATCGCCAACCAGGTTGAAGGGAAATTCGAAACGCACTTCCGGTAATTCGTTGAGTCCGTTGGGGGTCAAGAACAAGGATCTCTGCGCTGCTTCGCAGACGGTACTAATCAGAGTTTAGTTATCGTCTGCACGCAGGCTACATAAAATGAAGGTTCTGGATTTTTCTCAAAATCAGTTGAAAGCTTAAATTGGCCAAAATAAACCCGGTGAATCAGAGGGACAAATACTTACTTAAAACCCTAAATAGCCTCTTCTTTTTTGCTTAGACGACAGTTAAACCTTCCCATGTTTTCGAACAAATTTTGGACTTGCACTTAGTAAAAACCTCACACTCTTACAGTTACTTAGAACTGTACCGGTTTAAGTATAAACTATTTCTATTTTTAAAGTAACAATGAATTTTAGATGACAATGGTGTATTTTTCGGAATTCCCTTCCATACAGAAAGTCTCACTATCCGTGCTTTCTTTAAGAAAGATTTTAATTTCTTCATCGGCAGTCTGCTAGGTGCACAACCGCGTCGAGAAAAATGATTAACCTTATATTTAAACCAACTGGATTGTAAGTTTTGTTATAAATAAATTTCCCACGACGAGATCTCAATTCAACTTCTTTTATTTCCTCCACAAAACAATTTTCCTCCCGTACAATTTACTCATTACCTTTTCTTGTCGTCACCTCACTGGAATCAAAACACTCTAAACACAAAACTTGCTGATAATGCAAAATCCCGACGCCCGGCACATTACCGTACCTTACCGCATCACAATATACACATGAAAAATACAAGGCACATGTATATTAACAGTCACTCTGCTAAACAAAACTGACCGAATAAGAAGAATTGTTACCGCTATCAGTAGTTCCCAAACAAGCCTGAGTCCCTTTTGGTTTCAATTGTTGACAATCTTCTCAGTCTCAGCTTCCTTCATCGGAAGAGATTTTTATCAAAGGTAACTCCTTGTGTTCCGCATTGTGAAAATCAAAATCATTATTCTCACACTAATTACCAGCTACACAAATCTTGCGACTCTCAAACCTGATACGCATGCTCCTGTTCAAACTCGTTTTCTCACGTATACTCTTCAGTGATATTCCGAATGTCATTGCGTCTATGAGGTACATGCATGTGGTCTTTGAATGTATTGACAATTTCCTTGATTTTTCTTTGAGTTCGCGGACCAGCCCATTATGAAAACACTCGGTGTTATTTTAGTGTGGGCCTACCGCGAACAGTGTGTGCATTTGTAAGTTTAACCCTCGATAAAATACTTCAACATTTTATCCAAACTGCTTCTTCCTGCTGCTTTCAAATTATACCATTCTGCACGTAGTTTCACATTTCAATCTGTCAGTTTTGGCCAATGAAACATTATCGGTTAATCTTTGTTGTGAAATTGACAACATTATTTACATATTTTTGGCGCCATACGAACATGTTTTGATCACGTTTTGTCTAAAGGCCTTACACGTTAAAAGAGAAGGAACGGCTCGGTTAGAAACAAGTTCCGGTTCCAGACGAAATCTCCTGTTTACACGTACAAATTCTGTAATGTTCCCGACCGAAAAAGGCACGGTACTTGACAGCCCCTTGGAACGGGTACTAGACTGTTTACACGTTGTTTTCTTCGACACCGGTAGCGATAGAGCCCACGATAATTAAATAAAACTGCTTCGATTCGTTGTTCATATGCGCTTACACACACAGTAGACTGTGCGTACATGGATACAGGTTTACAAGCATTTTTCTGGTTTGTTCTAAAGAAGAGAACACGAAATTCACGTTTGACAGCGCGTGCGATTCTTCAAAGAAGTGCTTCTGGGAGAATGTACCGAATTGGGAGAAAAACAAGGCTTACGGTTCTCCTATTAATAGCCCTTGTATCGCACTTCACAGTCGAAAGGCCTCTTCGCCTCGTCATGGGTATTGCATGTGATTCGTTTTTTGTTGGAATAATTTTGGAAAGCTTTCGGTTCTGGGCAATCTGGCGTGCGCTCAGGGAACTCGCTGACTACGTGTTGGGTGGTGAATGCGAACATTTTGCATACGCTCATCTAATTGGATAATTCTAAACACCGCTCACGCGCAATCAGTAGACTATCTGAGGGTGGGAAGACCCATGTTTTGCCATGCAATTCCCCTGAGTTCATGTTCGCGTTTACCGCGCAACACGTAGTCATCACGTTTCCTGAGCGCACGCTACAGAACCGAAAGCTTTCCAAAATTATTCTTTCAAATAACGCATCACAATACCCATGAAGAAGCGAATAGATGAGAGAGTGGCCTTAAAGAATTGGCGCTTCAATGGTGAATCGGTGCGCCGTTCATTGGTGCACGAGAGATTTGTGAGTCGAGACTGCACGCAGTCACCTGCCTTGCTTCGCCGAGTTATTTTTCCAAACGTAACAACAGGCCCAAGTTTGCAAAAGTACAATTTATTTTTATATTTGTGCCTATATTTCTACGTTTTATCAGCTATATTGGATTTCTCATACAAATTCTTCGAATCGTTCGTAATATGCAAAACAGGAGTCGAAACTCGCGGTAATTTATGCACCGGGCTAGGGCCGCCTGTGTTCTTCTCCGCCATTTTTTGCTGAAGAATTTAAGCCTAACACGCATGTGCCGTACGCTAAACAACTGACGTGGAGCATCACGGGCTCAGAAAAAACGTAACAGAACGGTACCGAAAAAAAGACGAACGTTTACACGTTGAAAAGAGAACAAAAATGTGGGTACGGAACCGTTTTTTATCGGTTCCGTTCCGAAATAGGTCCATAGCCGCCTATGGATCTTTTTAGGAACGGAACGGATAAAACTGGAACTGGTCAAGTACCGTTTACACGTCAAATTTTGTCGGACCCGTTCTTCTTTTTATCCGAGCCGTTCCAATTTTTTCGGTCGTATAAACGGGCCTTAAGTTTTAAGGTTTTTCGTGGGAACGTATTCTATTTTTAAACTCTGCATGTGTCAACATGGTGATGCAAATTCAAGTTCAAATTGGAGATACTAGAATAGTTTTTTTTTTTCATGATTCCGCCAGAGAGTGTTGAGGATTGAAAAAAAAATACATTTTGCATGATTTGCACTTACATGGTTCCGAAGGTATGTTTTATGGATTTTGGTCTACTTTATGAAAACGATCAAGGAGAATATGTAGTGTTGAATGACGTTCGCATGGCAGACATTCGCCTCGCTTCGCTTGTTTACTTGCCTTGTTTACCTTAGCACATATTGCGTGCCTATTGCACATTTGGGACAAAATAAACAAGTTTGCATTACTCTATTTGGGGCCCCGCCCAAATAAAAAGTGTAATCTGAGTCGCTGTGTTCAAAGATGTGAATAAATTTACTAACATAGGTCTTACATTTTATGCGATAAAATGTTTTAAAAGCGAGAAATACCGCAGCGTAAAAACAGATACTGGGATAAAAGTTAAAGAAAGATAGCCGTTCGGGATTTATATATCCTGCTGTATTACAATTTACGGCACACTTGGACGTTGCCTTTTTTTGAACAACAGATATAACGGACGCGAAATAAGTCAATATACGGGTATTACAAACGTAAAATCTTCCTACCTTTTCCGATCCTACCAGATACCTTGGGCGGTTGCTAAACGCCTTCCAAATGACCATAGATCGAGGAGGTTTCCCGTCCCGGTGAGCGCAGAACAAAAGAGAAATTGGTTCCAACGGAAATACTCCAGGGCGCGCAAACGTGGACAACATTGCAAACGAGCATACCAAATGAAACCAGTTATGAGTTCAGTCTGCTAAGATACTAGAGTGTATTATTTATTGGAGAGAGTTTTGTATTCACTCGTCTCAATATTCAGGAATATTCTCAATATTTGATAGCATTTATTTTTTTATTGATGTGCATTGATTGTTCAAAATTATACACACGTACGGCGACCTAACATAGAAACACAAACTATTTTGCTTACCTTTTGGCTGCCTTGAGTTAACATCAGTTTTAAAATAGGACGTGTAGAAATGACCATACTCTTTATTATTCAGATAACAGATAATTTTCCGTACAAGACTGATCGACTGCTAAAACTTGAGATCCTTCCGAGATACTGAACCCGTTCCGAACTAGATAAAGGAAAACTCTGAATGAATGAATGATCCGATTACACATTTTCTAAGGCCTATTTGTCACGTGTTCTCGATCTATCTCGGCCCAGTCCTAACTCGTTTACAACACACTCCCCCCTGATTGACGAAGTCAATCACAAGGTGAGAAACACTAGTAACTAAAGATTAGTTCAATGTTCGAAGACTCCAATGTCTCTGCTTAGGCAGATTAAGTAGCAATAGTCACTGCTGGAATATCCTCATCTCTGACCACCTGAAAGTTTCTGCTTCCGGATGCACACTAGCTTCTACTACACTAAATGGATCCTCATCGCGCGCATTGACTTCAAGTGGGTAGAGCTTCTGAATTGGTCGTTTTAAGCGAACCCGGCGAAGAGAATTGTCCACTGTAACCACTTCTGCTGCACGCACTATATCATCCCCACCAGATTGATAGATATTCTTAACATAAAGCGGTCCGGCAAAGTCCACACCGACTTTAGTGAAAGCCAAGTCATCCGACACCCTAGAGGTGGGCAGCGGAGGAGTGGGTGGAGTACTAAAAGCTTTTCCCAGTATCTTCTTGCAAATCACACACTTGAATAGAACATCCTTGACTGCTTGCCTTCCCTTGATTATCCAAAATTTGCTGCGAACTTCAGTTAGTGTTTCTCTAACTCCATTGTGTTTCACATTCTCATGAGACTTTCTAATCACCAGTTGTGTGAAGTACTGTTTCCTTGGTAACAAGACAGGAAATTTGGCTGAATATGGCAGTGAACAGTTCTGGATCCGACCTTTGCAGCGTAGGACCCCATCTGCATCCTTGAAGACTCCTAATTGTTCCCATACTGTACTAGACTTTTCCTTCTCGTCCAGTTTCATTTGCATTTCTTTGTACCACAGGTGCTCTGCTGCAATTATCTCCTGCATATTAAGGTCAGGTTGGGTCTCCATGCTTCTCTTGACTTTGCGAATGAACTTCAGGACGAGGGCTGTCACTCTGATAAGCCTGCTAAAACTACTGAATCTTTCCGGCTGAATGATCTCTGAAACACTCTGAGAGACCTTGGATGATGCTGTCATGAAACTTGAAGTTTTAGTTGCATTTCCTACATTCAACTCTTTTCCAGCTTCACTTGAGACTTTTTCTTCAGTGATGGGACAGTTAGGCACATTTGGCCATTGACTTTCTTCTTTTTCTAGGAATGGAGCTCCCTTCCACCAGAGCTCACTGGATACCAGATCAGAGCCCTTAGAACCTCGTGAAGCAATGTCACTTGGGTTAAGCTCAGATGGACAATATCTCCAGTGTTCCTTGCTCCAAAGACTCCTTATGTTCTCTACCCGGTTTTGGACAAACTGCTTAAATTGCTTTGATTCACCATTGATCCACCACCACACAATTTGAGAATCAGTCCAGTTAATCACTGCGTCAACTTCAATTGTGTATGCCAACGCCTTATACACTGCTGTAATGAGAAGGGCTAACGTCAAACAAGCCATCAGTTCAAGTCGAGGAATTGTTTCTCCTTTCAAGGGGGCCACTCGGGTCTTGGAGGCTAGCAGGCGTGAATAGTGTCCATCAGACGTTGTCACTCGAACATACACATTTGCACCATAAGCAATCCTGCTTGCATCTGCAAACCCGTGTAGCTGAATACATTTGACCTGCTCTGCTTCTATTCCATCCATGATGCAACGGGGGATTGTAACACTTGAAACTCCTTTTATGTCTTCCACCAACTCCTTCCAACGTGAAGTGAGGTCTTCCGGAAGAGCTTCATCCCATTCAACCTTCAGCTGGCAAATTTCTTGAAACATGCATTTAAATGGCAGAATAAGTGGTGACAGTAAGCCTAGTGGATCATAGAATCGAGCGGTAACGCTCAACAGTTTTCGTTTAGTTAGAGTTCCACTCAGGGTCTGCTTACAGAAGGCGTTGAGATCAAACTTGAAACAGTCTTCTGACTTGTCCCACATAACACCCATGACCTTGACAACAGTTTCTTCACTCATGGCATTGCTGTTAGTAGACTTTGGTTGATCAATTGCTGCAGTTTCAACAGACTTGATTGGTTCCACTGCAGGTTTTCCAGATAACAGAGTGGTCTCTTCTTTCTTGATTAATTTGTTTAGCTCGCTGCTGTTTGACGCCCACTTCCTCATATTAAATCCTCCTTCCCTGAAACGTGTTTTCAGCTTCTGATAAAGTTCAAAACAGTCCAATACAGTGTTCTTTCCAGATGCAAAGGCATCAACATACAAGGCTTTGATTACAGTGCTCACCAACTCTGGATCAATGTTCTCGTACCTTGATAAGTGGTTCCTTAATGTCACTTTCAGAATGAATGGAGAACAGACAAGGCCAAACACTAACCGCGTGAATCTTAACTTGATTATTCCTGGATTTAAGGAGTTGACATCATCAATCCATAAGAACCTCAGCAAATTCCTGTCCTCTGGCTTAACTTCGAGATTAAGAAATGCCTTCTCTAAATCTCCGATCAAAGCAATCTTTGGGAGACGAAATCTCAACAGGATATCAAAAAGCAATGGAGTTAATGCAGGTCCAGATAAAAGACAGTCATTCAAACTTGGTTCACTGTAAGACTTTGCACTAGCATCATAAACAACTCGCAGTTTAGTGGTAGCTCGATCTTCCTTCAGTACTTCCTTGTGAGGAATGTAATGAACAGTTCCTGGAACAACTTCCTCTACATGCTTGTCAATCACTTCAACAACACCAGAGTCCTACTGTTCTTTGATTACATTATCAAACTGGTTTAGTAACTTTGCTTCCGATGACTTCAATCTTTTCAACAAGGAGACCAGACGGTTTTGTGCCAAGGAGTAGTTGTCTGGAATGACGGGGTGTTCTTTCTTGAATGGGAGAGAAACTTCATAACGGTCACCATTGAATCTCACTTTAGTTAGATAATCTTCACAGAAATCTTCTTC
>JBBMOI010000020.1:1007500-1055000 GCA_038088405.1 Porites divaricata | reverse complement strand
ATATTCTGACAAACCCCATAATTTCACAAATTTAGTTTTTATGACGTCACACTTTAGAACTTTATTTGAATCCTAAGTAGTAGAAGGGCACATCTAGGTAGACTAATATTGTTCTAGTTTGTTCCTAGCTGACAGAAAACGTGGCTATCTTGCCTGGTGACCACTGGCCGGAATTTTGTTGTTACCAGAGATTTTTCAGGTAGAAAGAAAAGTTTAATTTTCTGTAGTTAGAAAATGTAGCTAAGTTTCGTGATCGTAAAGCAAAACATGTAGGTGTTTTCACTGTTTTAGAACAAAGCCCTTGGAATATAAAATTAGCTCTAACTATAGAATCCCCCGTATTCGGGTAACCCGTACGCAAGGAAACCGATCTCTCCACTGAATACTGTTTGGCTGTATCTCGTTTAGTGGCAGAAAGGTTTTCATTAAAATCTGTTTGAGTTGCGCCTGAGACTATGGAGTTAGACTGAGATCCGGTCAGCAAAACAAAACAACAACAACTTGTTCCTGAACGAAGTATTGACCAACTTGATGTGAAGATCTCCTTTGTTTGTGGAGCCGGGCGTTAAATAGAGAAAAGAATAGTAACATGAAAAACTGAAATGAAATGCACAGAATTATAAGGTTTTGTCAGTTGGCCTTCAGTGACCGCTATTATGTAGAAAGATAACATTGTTCAGTGTGGAGTGAGTAGAACAAATCATTGATTGTGATGTCACAAAATGAAGCTATATTGAAAGCGATATTGAACATGCCCCGAATCTGACATCCAAAAAAATAGAGATTTTTTGACTACTATATAAGATGTAACGTAACACTGCCGCACCCCGATCAAATTGTTCTGAATTGCTAAAGCCTGCCAGCAGTTTTAAAAAAGGAAATTTTTACCTTTCGCCATTGCTGCTCTTATCAATAGAACGTAAATTCTCTAGTAGGTGTGAGACATTCATAAAATTTCCCCAAAGGGCCTGGAAAACAAAGAAAGTTCGCGCGCAATTGACAGAATCGAGGGTCAGGCAGAGACGGGTGGAGGTCGAGAGACAGGTGATCGAGACCGCGCTTCTGTTGATCAGTGGTTGTGTCATTTAACGATAGGTACTGCATGTTATAACCTATACTGTCTTCTGGTCCGATCTTGTGGCATTGGCAGAAGTGCAAGATGTCTGTGAAAGAAGAAAAGATCGAAACAACTAGTTGTGGAGTGCTGGATGAGGCTTTTGACTTCATGAAGAAAGCACACGAGCTCATTAACCAGCAAGCTCTTGACGTTCGCAAGGAAAAAGAAGCTTTTGACTCCGTTGCAAAAAAGCTTGATCATGTCCACTTCGCTTCCACTGTCAAAGTGAACGTCGGTGGTCAGTATTTCACCACGAGTCTTCAAACACTGACAAAAGATAAAGGATCAATGCTACACGCCATGTTCTCAGGCAGATTTGACACAAAGCCCGGTGAAGACGGATCTTACTTTATTGATCGCGATGGAACTCACTTCCGGTATATTCTGAACTATCTTCGAACAGGGTATCTTCTTGTCCCAGATGACAAGTTAATCCGTAAGGAGATACTAGAAGAAGCTGAGTTCTATCAGATTCGTGGAATTGTGGACGAACTTTGCCCGCCGCCGTTCCTGGGATCTAAAATCCTGTCAGATGATCAGAAGCAAATTTTTGTTAATAGTTGGTTGAAAGATCGATTAGACCGTCGCCATTCCAGTTTTGTGCTGCTTTATCGTGCATCTAGGGACGGGTGGGTAGCCTCTAAATTTCATGCCATCTGCGACCATCGGGGACCTACTGTCACTGTGGTAAGGAGTGGGGACTATGTTTTTGGAGGTTACACTGAGGAGTCGTGGGACAAAGGTAAGCTGTGTATGTGCAGGTGTTCTCGAACCTTAGCCTCAATCACAACACCTTTCAGTGGCACCCACACCAGCTGTACCTGCAAATTAAACCCAGCAGCTTTCTATACAGTCTTCTATTCCATCTTGGCAGTTATAACCATAGTTCACTAACTCTCCAGAACTTACTTAGAAATTTGGTTTGGGCTTTGTAAGTACTAACTGTTTGAATTAACATAGCTTAAAAAAGCACACATTTTGTTAAAACAACACATATCCCCCATGAAATGACATGTGACAAATGACTGCAGAAACTCTGTATGATAATGTGCTGTCACTTCCCAGATCTAGTAGCTCTTCTGATTGGTTTAAGAAATTCCCTTGTGGCATGATGAATCAGAAGTACTATCTTATTTGGGCAGTGTGATCCCAGTGTGAACCCTCAGGCATCATTTTGAGGGGAAACAGCTTGAGGGGAAAGCAGTGTTGGGGTTACAAACTGTCTAGTGATGGATCCAGGGGAGGGGCCTGGGGGGGCCTGGGTTTCCCTCAATTATTCTGAGACCAAATTGAGGCTAAAAAGATTTTTTGGAGACCCCCCCCCCCCCCCCCCCTCTTTTATCTGAAGGTCTGGATCCACCACTGCTGTCAGCTGCTTTTTTATGCTAGAATTTTTACACTGCAGGTGTATGCAGGTGTAATGCTTCAATCAGTTACTTTATTTTATTGATTAAGCAGCTGGGCACTTATATTTTCACCTTTTTAAACAAGAAGTGGCTGGGTGCTTATTAACTTTTCCCACCTACAGAATGAGTGCTTATTCGAGGTGGGTGCTTATTTAGAGTTGGGTGCATAATCAAATAAATAGAGTAACAATATTATTAAAGGTCAAAGTGAAAGAAAACAAAGGGAATTGATTAATCATTACCGTTATTATCTTTAATAAAAACATTTCAAAATTAACTTTGTAAGGGTCACTTTGAACATTAATACATCACCTCCAGAAATAATCACCTGGTGGAGTTACCAACACTCCATCATCAATTGATGCCTCACCTCCACCAAGGAAAAATGACCAACCTTTCCTGATTGATCCCCGTCATTTAAAAATTGAGAGGCAGACCCCGGCCCTTCTATCATGGTCCCCTGAATGGCATTTGGCAAAAGTGTAATGTGATTTTGCATTTTGTGAAAATTAGACTTTAAGTCCTAATGTAGTGGGAAAAATATTGGCAGTTGCTTAGCCCTTTTAAGGCTCCAAGAGTGATCAGCATTGAATTTCTCCTTGTTACAGTATACCTATAATAAAACATAGTAGTCGCAACAAGAATTAAGAAAGTGATTACAAAAGATGAATAAAATTTTGTACTTTATCAACTTCTCCCCATTGCCTCTAGAGGAAATGACTAAGAGTAACAATGAGAATTTGAATTTTGATATCAGGGTGTAAAGAGTTTAAAGTCACTTGGGTCACATTTATATGGCATGCAAGGCGATTGATTTATCTCAGATTAGCTCTGCCTCTACGTCACTAAAGAACGTGAGAAAAACTATAAGCAGATGGAAAATGAGATGAGGAAGGAAGGGAATGGGATGTTATTCTCTTCACAAGATCTACCTAGTGTTATTTTCACGTGCAATCCGGGCGTTAGATTTATAAGGCACTTGAGACTAAACTGAAATCTGTTTTTTGTTTTAGATTCTGGTTACAAGCACTGTATGGAGTCCTTTCTATTCAGCCTTGTGAACCCATCAGGAGATACGCCAACCAAGCTACCACTCAAGGGTACTGCAAACCAGTATGGAATCTTTTGCAATAGTTCATTTGGGCCAACGTTTGGCGCAGGGAATGATCTTATAATCTGCAATAGCGCAAATGAAAATACAGATAGCTACAGCAAGCTGGACAACACCTATGAATGTCCACCACATGCAACAAATACAACATTTTTGGTTGGGAACAGGAATTTTACTGTCGATGAGGTGGAAGTGTTTGTCTTTCAAGAATAGGCAGCTCTGTTCTGTAAAGTTTAGATGTGCAAGAAAATTGAAAGAACAAAATCCTTGCTCTTCAGCTATTAACTGAGATGATGATTCTCTGGCTGTTCCCCATGACACAGCCATAGTAAAATCGCTATCAACTGGGGATTACGAAGCCGCTCAGGTCGACAATTTTTGAAACCTATAAAATTCTTCAGTTTTTATTATTGATAAGCGCATTGAAGTTGAACCACCTTAAAAAAGTATTAGGCCCGACGATTTCGATCAAACTCAACTGTATCAGTATGGAATCTACTGCACTTACTTAAATTTCTTCAAAAACGTATCAATAATTCATAAAACAAAAATTAAACAAAACAAATCAACGCTTTTTTTAAATTCATAAAACAAAAATTAAACAAAACAAATCAACGCTTTTGAGTGTCTTTACATCCGATAAAGACACAGCTAAACCAAGAGCCATAATAGTCCTATTATGGCTCTTGGTTAAACTCAATTTTGTAGACCAAAATAACCCCAAATTTACATATTAGTGCAAGAATGAGCTGATCGATATTAGAGATTTTGAAGCTGTTCAAAAAACTGACAGTCGAGTGTTATCACCTTCGCCTCGAGTTTTTAAAACTAATAATACAATCCTGCTCGTTTTTTGAACAGTACATTTAAACGACCGCGACCATGCACTTTTAAGGCCAGAAATTTGACTTTAGTTATTCCTTCCTTTTCTGTTTCCGGTAAACGACCCCCGCCATGATCACGAAGGACTGTAAGAAAACCACCGCTCGAATGTCACAAAAGGTTTGATTTTTAACGCTGACGAAGCGTACTGACAGATTACGGCAGTTAACTTTCAAAAAAGATGGCTGTAATACAATCTGTAGGTAAAAAGTGAATTTTTACAAATGTATATTGATGCAAAATGTTATCGTAAAAAGTTCCAACAGTTCCAAGCGCTATTACCATGTGAAACCTTATTGCCAGTTGTCTATTTGCCTAAATTTAAGTTTGTAAAGTATAAACTTTATGTTATTACGTTAATAAGTTCAGTTTGAGCTTAGTTTAATTCTTCCCGTAGACTACCATCTCCTGTAAGAGACCACTTTGTCGTCCACCATGGTTGGTCGCTTACAAGAGAGTTGACTTTACTTTCTTCACTAAATACATCGATCAAAGGTAACGGTAAGAAAAAGACTGCTTTGGAACGAGTATCGATACAAAATTCACTTGGGAAGGTCTCTTGGTCACGTGGGTAAACAACTTCTCGCAGGTTCCGGATGTCCCGGTACGGTTTTGGACTGGACACTAATGCATGGTTTTGGATTCTTCAAGAGCGTCCGTTGCTCGTTCGTCCGCTGGAAAAGAGTGACGCAGGCTCTGGTGACGTGATTTGCGCTCGAAACATGCAACGCACTTTGTTTTCATCTAAAATTACAAAATGGTTAGCTAAATATCCCTCAAAAAATAAGAAATGCAACCACAAAATTTATCGTTGGAGGAAATGGATAAGACCAATTCATGATAGTGAAACTAATTCACAACTTCATGCATTATTAATTGTACTGGTATATAGGCGCTCGCAAAGTTATTAATCGATGTCGATGTAGATATGAGTATATAAGGTCTACAAGGTGCAATGCGGTCTACTCTTACTCAAAACGTAGTCACTTTTAGTATAACTTTCTCCTTCCTTCTGCAAGCAACAGGTCAGCTTGAAGGAAAATGTGATTCACGGTCTTCTAAACGCTGTCCATTATCGTCGTGCCCGAGATGTCTACAAATATACTGGCAGCCACGAAGACCTTATGTGTTTCAGCTTGAGAACTTCAGCATGGCGGGTGTGCTTCATGGTGGGTAATTAGAAATTTTCTTTATAAGGAGGATCGTGTAGATCTCCATTTTAAAATTGCGCTTGATGATTGGCCTGAACAACTTTATTGACAAAATAGCTTTCGAGACCGCAACGGAAATCAATCATATGAAGCTGAAGGTTTCAGTCATAATTTATTTATTTGTCTTGGCTTGAGTGGTCTGGAATTCTCTCTGACTTGCCCAGAGTACCTTTAGGTCCTTGATTAATTTTTAAGTAATGCCTAAATATGTTTAAAAATGGCTACTCTTAATGGTCACTAGGAAACCGACACCTAAATTAAGTATGTATATACAAAGGAGACAATGGGTCGTATTCGCCTAATTTTGAGTCCAATTACCATGCAAATTTCCACCTAACAGCTGTATTCTTTGCAAATCATATTCAAACTTTTTCACATCACATTTTTACAATTTTCTCGTTTCTGTTATCTTAACACAATACATTTAAAAATTAAGGTGTTTTGGCTGTACAGAAACCTCTTAACCCGAAAAGGGATGCATTCTTAATCACTGAATGGCTGTTGTATGTATACTGACATAATATCGGTTCCTCAATTCACCCCTTTTTTTACTTGATTCTCGGTTCCCTGTATTTGGAAACTTTGAGCTGTTTTTTCTTTGTTTGTTTGGTTTTTTTTTGTACAGTTATTTCTGAAACACGGTCGATCTAGAGAGATAACGAACTTAAAGTAAAAGCATTCTTCTATATATGGCTTAAAACGTTAATTACGGAATAATTTAAAAACTGAGTGTCAAGGGACGAACAAGGTTTTAGTTTTAAGTAACAGAAGCATGTTCTCGGTTGGCAGCTTGTTTAAGCCACTGAGCAAAAGAGTGCTGCGTGTTCCTGGGGTGGTATTCTCAAAATAATCATCATTTAAAAGATCGCTTGGGTTAAAGCGACGACACCTTACCGCGAGACCTCATGCACCTGCATAAAGCGACATCTTGTGTGAAGAGAAGAGCCAGTTTATAGTTACTGGCCTGAAACATGTGAGAAAAAAAAGAAAATTAAGGCGTCTGATTTGTTCGCAGGTGTTTGAGTCAGCTAGCTCTAGCCCCTTCGCCCTTCGCTTCACATAGTTGCAAGTAAAACGTTGAGAAGAATGAAGCAAAAACTTGTTTTTTTTTCTTTGTTTGTTTTGAGAAGAATGAAACAAAAACATGTGTGTTTTTTTGTTTCTTTGTTTGTTTTGTTTACTAGCTGTCGCTTTTCAAGTGCCAAGTAAAGGTCAACTCGTTCTGTTACCTGTTACCAACTAAGTAACAGACTTTCTAAAAGTCAATTTTTTCCTGGTCGGTTCGTGTCACTCGCTAGGTCGCTGCGCGACCTCATGCATTGAAGCACGCTTCGCTCACTTTTAAGAACTTATAAGAAGTCGACTTTCAGCAATTCTAACTAAGTAACAATCAATTACTAATCAGAGAATAATCGTATAGACCAGTTTTAATCACCACGGATGCCTTAGGGCCCTTTTACTGAGACAGACCAAAACCAATACTCATTGACTGATTCACTATATGACAAATCGAACAATGGCGAATCTAATTGGTCAGTTTTAAGTAAGCTCTCTCCTCAAGGGGCACTTTTCTGATAGATCTCCAGAACGAAGTATGCCGCGGCGGAAATCTAAACAACACTCCCCCCTACTCCAAAACTGAAAAAGCCTTAATCAGAACGATCTATATCTAGAACCACTTGCTCCTTTCAAGTTAGCTGAAACTAGGCTAGTCGATAGATCTCGTCTCCACTTTGCCACAAGTTTATATCTGATTGCAGTGACAGTGCTTCTAAACAGCTGAGATTTTAACTAGCCTTCGATTTTGCAATACACTTGTAACTTGTTTTCAAACAGTTAGAAATGCTTCTATCTATAGGTCCTTTCATTTTTTCTGTTAATTAATACACTTTTTGAACTTTTCAGTCAGAGACTCGCGTAATGTAAAGTTCTATATTATTATACAGAAGCCATGGATTTTTTTTTTTTATCAAGCGCTGCCTAAAATTCCCACGTGCGCGAGTAAAGCAAACTTGGCTTTAGTCAGTTTTGAAATGATCTGTGCTAACGTCATGCCGAGACATAAAAACTTTTAAGTCATTGTCTAGGTTTCTATGCTAAACGCACTGCAGGCTATAAAAAATGGATCAAGCGTTATTCTCCAGTGAAACAAGAAGTCAAGCAACCTTAATTGAAATGGGTGTATAAAACAGTCAAACAGAAAAAAAAAACAGTAAATATTATGGAGATAAGGGTTACGGGGTTGAGGTTTCTGTTCGTCTTTTTTACTTTACTTATTGGTTGTCCGGAGTAATTGGTTCGATTTTAGTTCATCATGCCCTTTTATATCGGTTCTTTGCTATTCAAATCTGTCATATTTTTTTGCAATGGAATTAATGCAAATCAGAATTTCCATTTGAAGGTCACATGTAGTTTACCTAACACCGCTGCAAAAAGCACTTTGCATGAGCACAAAATTTAACATCCGGTCAGCCTTTTATTTCCGGTCTAGTAAATAAACCAATTGCGTACGCATAACATTGCCATCGCGCCAAGTTTAAAAGCAAAAAGGGAGAAACAGTCAAAAAAAGAGGGCGAAAAAAATCACTTCATTTGATAGCTGATATACTTTTCTAGAGACAAACTTTTGCAACACATGGTTATCTGGTTGCACCAACGCTGAAAATGATGCTTGAAGTTTGTAGGTCGCTGGAGCTCGACAAGACGAATTTGTTTTTACTACGTCATTATTATCATCATCCTCGGAGACCCAGGGGCAGATAGTGGGGACGAGAAAAGGTCTAAACGGGTGGAAAAATATATGGCACGAAGAAAAGTAAAGAACGGCGAGAAGAGCCCCTGGGGACAATGTCTTACCAGACCAGTTCCAAACGGTCGCCGCCGTTCTGGCTTCTGATTGGTGCCAGAAAACTTGTGTTTTTCTGGCACCAATCAGAAGCCAGAACGGCGGCGACCGTTTGGAACTGGTCTGGTAAGACATTGTCCCCAGGGGCTCTTCTCGCCGTTCTTTACTTTTCTTCGTGCCATATATTTTTCCACCCGTTTAGACCTTTTCTCGTCCCCACTATCTGCCCCTGGGTCTCCGAGGATGTATTATCATTAACACTAGAACCAGGAAATAAAAGTTTAGTCCATTTTTTTACTATCAGGGAAAGCAAGAACTCAAAACAAAAGATGGACGGGATTTTAGGGGACACAGTCAGCTATGGGACCGCGCTGACCTGGACACTACAGTGTTTACCTCAACCTGAAATCAAATTTACGCGTCGGATACATCTAGAAATCCGCTTCAATCTTACCTAGTGTTTCATTCGATCCTCGATCTTTTACTGAGAACCTCATTTTGAGCAAAGGTTTACTCGTTCCATTTTATTCAGCTTTGTTTTCGTGAAATCAACAATTTTAAGCAGAAGATAAAGCCGTGATCCACAATTTTTTTTATTTCCCATCTTATTAAATATTACACCCCGTTCTAGAAAACGCCTCTGAAATGGATACCCCGTTCTAAATCAGGAGCTTCAATATCACGACCCCGTTGGGCGGCACATACCCGTACAGGTAATGTATGGGAGTACCCCCCGGGGGTTTTGGTTTTTTGCAAACACCAGTTCTTTGTTCGTAAATAAGTATTTGTGTTCTCTCATCCATTTCATGAAGCCAATGTAAAACAATCGCATTGTGTCTTTGTCAGGCAGCATTTTTATTAATAGTCGGCATTTTTGTGGTTTTCATCATAATCTCAGTGATATTCGATTCAGCTAAGTCGAACTTACGAATGTCACGGTAGCCACCACCAAAATTCTTCTTCAGTTGGTCTTCATTCTATTTTAAAATCACCAAAAAATAAGTGTTTGGATCGCATGCTTCAAAGGCCGGTGCCGGCAGTTGTCGGTCTCATGGGACAGAACAGACAAGTAATTTGCAATTACGTCTTCTGGAACGGAGGGCGAACACTTTGTGATTGCCTCGAAGTCAAGTTGTGTGCCCTTGATCTGCCATAAGTGGCAAAAGATACACAGTCAGTCTTGCGTATTGTGTTATTATAGTGAAGATGCACACATCTAACAGATTTCAACCTGTCTATGGCTGTGTTTTTATCCTGGTTAGCGTGATGTATTTCAATGTTGAGGCGAAATGTCCGGTTGACTTGAAGAACAAGACGTGTCGGTACCTTTCTAGAATCTGCCCTTCCTGCATAGAGGTTTCGTGGTTGATTCGACCGCCTTTTACTTTTGAAAACGGAAATTATACTTCAGGAATACTACCAGGTACTTAGGTTTAGGTTTACAAACATCTCATTTTAAAATCTCTCTAAATGTGGGACGATGCTTTGCTGCCAGTCCATACGGCTGCATCAAACAAGCGTGACCTACCCTAGGTCGTATCGGGAGCAGTTGAGGAGGGAGGGGACGGGGGTTTGTTGTTAACTCTTCACAGAAGTGCTTATATTGCGATGCCTGATTTCCATTTAGTATATGGATAGATTTACAGAAATAGCACTAGGACAAAAAAGAAACGATGGCCAATGTTTCAAATTCGATTCAACCACACTTAAAGCCAAAAACGAGAAGTCCAAAGACTATTGCAAAGCTGATAAGAACAACGTATTGTTTTTTTCATAACAATGTTTCGGCTGGCCATACCAGCCTTCTTCAGGTTTACAGATGTTACTGAACTTACGATAGGAATCACAATATTATATAGATGGAAAATGTCGCAATAAAAATTGTTTAAAAGGGAGAGAGAGGAGGAAAGGACGTACAACACAAAAAACTGGAAAAGAAAAATAATAAGGATATGGATTACAATAATTCGCCACGGCGGTTTAGGCCATTGGGTTCAAGAGTCATGGCCTTCAGTTATCTATCAAAGGCGACTCCCTAGCCTTACGAACTGAGTCACATGAAGAATGAATTTTCTATAGATGGATTAACTGCATGTCAGTATGAGAATGGTTAGAGTGAGAGCGTTCAAAGTGACTCAGTTCGTAAGACTGAAATACTGGCGTATTGACAGTATCACTATAAAATTGTTTATTTAATCTTTATAAGCGTCAATCTTGTGAACAGGGGCTGTGATCTGTAAGTTTAAATTTGGTTACGTGACGTTTCGTGATATTTCATTACAGCTCTGCTGAATCTGATGTTAACCAAGTGCTGCGGGAACCACACCCCAAGCTGCTGGCAAGTGACGAATCATCCCCCGGTTAAAAACCCTGAGCAGCTGCTCCGTTTGTCACGTGATTCTCACGTGATCTATCCAGTCATTGTTGATAAGCAAGAAGCGCTCAGTCTGGATCATAACCTGATTAGTCTGATACCTCCTTCCAGTATTGGGTTTGTCGTTCCTAGAGGCAAGAGGGAAAGCTTCCCAAAGAAACTTCTAATGTCTGTGTTCGAAGCATGGCCAGTATTGATATTAACTATTCTTCTTTCAGTTTTGGCGGGAGTCCTTTTGTGGTTACTGGTGAGTGAAATTGGCCATGTGCATCAGCTGGATTTTTGAAATTGTTACCGCCACTTTACCTCGCTCTTTCTATTTTTCCTTTCCTTGTTCTTGACTAATGTAATTTTCGGGCTTATCAGACGCCAAAAAAACCCTGCCTTTTGGCCTGTTTTTACTCAAATGGCTGCAATTTCGCGAGGTACGTTTTAAAAAATCCGGCTAAACGTACATCAGGCAAATTATTTAGGGGATGCGTCATCAAACAACTTTTATACTTAGATACGCGCGTTCGAAGCGTTTTAGGTGGCTAGTCCACCTACCTATACTGGTCAACTCAGTAAAAAAACCTCCATGGTGGGGGTTCATTGGGCTGCCCACTGCACGATGGAGTGGTTTTTAAATATTTTGGGAAGTTTAGGTTATTATTACGCTTTTTTCCAGTTTGAGTTCTATCCCTTGGAATGTGATTATATATATCATAGGTCGTAGGGGGAAACGTAACGTGATCCGTCCGCCATTTTGTCTTTTTGCTGCACAGACAAGAGCCTCAATTTTTTTTAATTGGGCTTTGACACAGGCAGACCAATAATAAAGCAATGATTTCTGTCACTGCCACAGTGACGCAACACCGCAAATTTCTTTTTTGTTCAAGTGACAATGAAATACGTTTTGGGGAGGGTGGGGAAGTTTCGAGCAGCATGAATTATTTTTCGTTAAGATTTCCCTGGTATGAATTTTTTTTTTAGCGAGAGCATTCTTAAATTCTTAATTTAATTTAATTTTCCCTTGCAAGAACATTTTTTTGGCACTTCGTTCCCTCCCATAAGTTTTCTAATAGACCTTCCCTAAAGAAAATAGAGGTTACATGCCGTCTCAAATCGACAGAAGGTCTTTTGTTCGTGGACACATAAAATGGCCAACAAAACGTCACATGACAACTATAAATTCACTTATTTTTCAAAGATTCATAAATTGTACAAAGGCTTAGCCTGCAAAGCGCAGACGTATTTCCGGTCATCGCTTCTCTCCCTCCGAAAATATTTTTTGGAGGGAGAGAAGCGACTACCGGAAATACGTCCGTGCTTCGCAGGCTAACAAAGGCTGTGCCTACTTTTAAAAGATGTTATTGCCAGTGGAAATTGAGAAAAAAGAGTTAGGTAACTAAATTTTTGAGGTTGTGTTTTACTTTCAGGATACTTGGTTTAACGAGGAACAATTCCCCCGCAACTTTTTCAGAGGCTCTTGGGAAGGATTCTGGTGGGCATTTGTTTCCATGACAACCGTGGGGTAATGTATTACAGTAAGGGTGATCTATCTCCATAACTACGGTGGAGTTACAGTAGAATCCCGATTTCTCGAACCATCGGTTTTTTCGAAATTCTTGATATTTGGAACCAAACCCAACTTTCCTTTACCAGTTAAACACTTCAATTTTTATTCCTGAGTTTTTCAAACGTTCTGATAATAGACCTTTCCCGCATTCCTGTAAACAAAAGCACATAGTGGGGCTCGGGTGGACAAAATACAGTGATTTGAATGAAATTGTCCACCCGAGCCTCGTCCTCATTTCTTTATGTTTGCTCACTCGAGCGTAATGCGGGAAAGGTCTATTGCCCACATTAGATATAGTAAAATTCTAACATTGCTCCGAGGCTTTAGGGTCAAAATTGCAAATTTCTCACGACTCCATTTTTTCGCAATTCCCAGTAGAGACTCGAGCACAAAGAAAACCAAACAAAATATAGAAAAATGACCAGAAAGCCTCAGAGTCATGTTAAAATCTTAATATATCGAACGAGGGCTATTCGAACCAATTTGCTTTTCTCAAGGTTGTTCGAAAAATCGGGATTCTAATGTATAGGCCTACTCTGGGACCTTAACTTGCCGCGAGATTGTGCGAGCTAATGCGAGTTTAGGCGAGTTAAGGCGAGATAAGGAAAAATTGAGCTTACCTATCAGTTGCGAGTTTGTGCGAGTTAAGGCGAGTTAAGGGAAAATGATCAACCTAATGTTGAGGTGATAAGGGTTAAAACATACATGTTTTAGTAACATACATATAAAGATGCCTTTGCAATCTTTGTATGTCATATGTATATATATACCTAATAGTCTCCATGTTGCCCAATTACAAAAAAAATTAAACGAAAAATTTCAGATGAACTCCAAAGTTGACTGAAGCAAAATCTTATTAAATTTAGTAATATTGAGTTTTTTTCCTAATTGGACAAGTTGAGTATAGAGTTCTGGCCCTGGTTGTTCAAACATTAGATAGTGGCATTCAATGGATAAATCAGTATACAGCAGATAAGTATTGGGAAAACTAATTGCACTATCAACTCGATAGAGATTGATCCAGTGGATGGCACTATCCAGCCTTTGAATAACCTAGGCCTGTTCTTTATTAATAATTTTATTATATAGCATGGGTTTCCGATAGCATTCAGACACCAAACTATACGATTTGGTGGCTGTATGATACTACTACTAATAAAAATAGTCATCATCATATATTATTTATTATTATAGGTGCATAAATATTTGGCAGAATAATAAATTAGTGAAAAAAGAAACTAATGTAAACAAAACAATCATGAATAGATACGAAAATGAAATTTTAGTATAAACACAGCTAGGATATTTAATTTTACTTATGTTTTTAATTCACCAACACTATGGTTTAAATATTAGACAGGTGTGCATAATAGGTATCATATTACATGGCATGACTTGTTATCACTAACTCCAGAATTTAGAAAAATGTTTTTACAGTCTGTGTCAATGTTCTTCAAAGAACTAGTATAGAAAAACGGGGAACTGACGAACTACATCTCAGATGAGGAAATTTTTATGACACAATCAATTTTACTAAACTGAAATGAAATTTCTTTCTCCTTGAAAGTTATAAGACTTATCTCTAAGTCCTCCATTCGACCCATTCTCTCCACTTCACTGATGGTTTCCCTTGGAATCCAGCATTGGTTTCACTGCCAGAAACGAAAACACCAATTGCCTTTTCACTCTTTTCGTTTCCTGTTCAGGCTTGCTTGCATTTTACAAAGTGTTCACAGTTGTGCAGAGAGCTATACCTCATTTAAGTTGATGAACAAGAATACTCTCCATTATCGGCTTTGTGTAGCAAACTCTTAAGAGTTGTCAGTGATGAATCTGCCCTGCTTCCCATTCTTACAAAAATGGCCACCGGCTGAGCCGTGTTGTAACGTGTTTTGATGTCATGTACGCCATGTTGAAGCTTCCCACCACCTAAAACTTGCTAGTGGACTGGGATCAATATTGACACGAGTTACCAGTATCTTCTGGCTAATTTACAAAATGGCGAACGAAGTTGGCTCGCAATGTAAAAACGTTTATTCAGTTAAGGGCTAAATGTAACAAGTCTTTATGAATCATGGCTTCTGGTTGCCAGCTTCACTACAATGTAAGCCAAACAGGATGCCACGTTGAACCAATGTACAGATCGTCTAGTACCAGGTATTTTTACTGCAATCAGTTTAAAGGATTCTGGCTACATCCCAGACTTATATATATTTTTAGCTATAATCCTGGATAAGCTTCATCATATTATAAGATGATAATTATGCTGCTGCTTTTCATTATAAAAAACAGCTTGCATGCATTGCATTGCACTTTGAAATTTTCCACAACAATCAAACTTTATTGTAAATCGTTAGCTAGCTTAAAAGAACAAAAAATTAACATTCTGTTATTATGTTTTTGTATTTCTTAGAAGTATAAGTAAATTTATTATTTCATGAAAACTTTTCAGTGCATTCACTGTTTCTACTTTTACTTAATGTCACTTACTTTGTGGCCCAAGCTGGCCCAAAATACTAGCAATCAATGTGGGTTTCTCTAGACCCTGTGACCCCATGCCTCTGGAATTTCTGCAATGCTTAGCATTGTAGCCTTTTTGTTAGGTAACTAGTTGTTGCATGTTCAGGTTGTTCCTGGTAGTTCCATTGACTGTCCATTAAGTACTAACAAAAACTTCATCAAATGTTGGTGGTGAAATACCCTCACCACAGAGGCTATTGGAAATTCTAGAAGGATGGGACTTACAAATCACTTTTGTTTAAAATTTTTGAAATCCCCATTTTTTGGTGTCGTCCTTTTGTGGATTAATTGTGAAATTACCCTGAGAGTAGCTAGGATGAGGTATTAAAATTGGTGTCCACTTTGCAGTGGCGAGGGTGGGCGAGTTTGTGCGAGATAATGCGAGTTTAGGCGAGATAAGGAAATCTGAACATAATCTCAAGCTGCGAGTTAAGGCGAGTTAAGGCGAGTTAAGGTCCCAGGGTAGGCCTATGTATATTCATGTTTAGGTTAGTTCCACGTTGTTTTCACAAAGATAAGAGGTACTCTTGGTGATAACCTGTAGAAAAATCTGCTTTCAAACTTTCTTGTTTGACACCGGCAAAATTTATTTCTCATTGTGAGTTTACGGAGGACAGAAACAAAGTAACAGAACAACAAACAAAAAGAGACAACTTCGCAAGAAAGGGAACGTAGGCTTCTCCCTATTTTCTTAGTTTCTCTTAGCGATTACGTATAACCATCGATGTTGCCTTCGATTTCAACTTTCATTGTTGCTGCTATTTCTTTCTTTTGTGAAAACATAGGTACGGTGATCGAGCGCCCATTTCACTGTTGGGAAGAACTTTTGCTGTGTGCTGGATTCTAATTGGAATCTGCATTTGCTCAATATTCACCGCTACTTTGACTACGTCACTTACAACTATCAGCCTCGACACCAAGCAGAGTCTACCAGGTTCCAAGGTGAGGATATCCCATTTTTGTCGCTCTGTTATAATTTTACATTTAATTTGTTTATTTAACAATTAGTCGCCGAAGGCGACGTGAATATCGGCGAATAGTCACCGAGACGAAGTCGAGGTGACTATTCGCCAATATTCACGTCGCCTGAGGCGACTAATTGTTTTAGTATAATTACATTGATGATTATTCGAGAAAATAAAATTATTGATCAATTTCCGACCACGAAACATCAAAAAATCTGGCTACCATTTTGAAAACTGCTAGCCTTCAATGCTATAATCACCGCGCGGTGATTATAGCGGGATAGTGCGAAGCTCCTAGCCAATCACAGCGCTCTATTTTCGATAGTCATCGATGTAATTATACTAATTTTAATTATTCTATTTTTAAAATTTACTTTACTGGTCAAGGAAATTTTCTATAATAGTATACATTTGAACTCCACTTTACGGACACCTGCTTAAAAAGGACACCTCATTATTCTCTTTGTCCCTGGGGAGAGCCCTTCGCTAATAAAAATTCAGCCCGTGTAACACGGACACCCGTTAATGCAGACAACGGACACTTGTTCTTCGCGTTATCAACAGATTCTCATAGAAAGTCAGCCTCACTTATTTATGGGGACAATTCACTGTCAACTGTGTTTGTAATAAGGCTTTCCTCTTCGAAGGAATAAAAACCTGTAGTTGACAGCATGTCGTTGTTCCCAACGCTACATTACACTGGAAGTGTCACTGGAATTTTTACTCAAAGAGCGCTACCCGCTCTATTCAGACACCCCGTTAATACTCTTAGTGTCCGTACTTAACTGGGTTTTTCTGTATTGAATTAACATGGAATGTTTATTTATACGTGCTTCTTATTCTATTTAGGTTGGAGTTATAAAACGTTCCATAGAAATGGTTTTAGCTATGCAGCAACAAGCTGATATTAAACGTAAGCAACGTTTTGTTCTATTTGAGGTCTATGGGGCTTTGAACCCAAGGACTGAGTTTACAATCTCATTATCACATATGTGCCTACTGTGCTGACTTTGAAAACTTGTTATCTTGTGTGAGACGTAAGGAAAAAAAATCAGACAACCTATGTTCATCCTCTAGGCTCGATTACCAGCCGCTGTTACTAATAAAGGAAGATCCCTGTACGGTTAACCTATCAGAATGCGTCAAAGTATAGTCTGTGACATCAGAGGGAATATAACTAACCTTTATTCCCCCGAGTTTGCCATGCGTTCGCTTTGCTTTGGTTGTTTTTTCGCTAAAAGCCTCTGTTTGCACTATCTTCTAGTTGGTTTAATGTATTAGTTGGGTTCAGGAGAGGGCGCGGCACGCGAAAATCTTTCGAGTTTTACGATTCGGTTTAACCCTGCATGGACATCGGCATGTCTATACGGTCAAGTGTGTCAACATTCGCTCAATACGTGTAAGCTTAGACTTGATTCTGTCAAGTTGACCAATGTTAGATTGCTTTTATCCCTGTCACAATGTAGATCAAAATGATATTATTTTTGTTATTGTAGTCTACAACTCTGTTGAGGAAATGAGTGTTGCCTTGGACAATGGAGTTATTGAAGGTAACTTTCTTACTCAGCTCCAATTAGCTGCTTTGAGCTATAATTATCCTCTCTTTTACTTAGTCTTTCGAAAGAGGATCGCGGGCGGCCATCATTACAAATGGTGATGGTAATGATGTAATTAACAGCGTTGGACATTTTTAAGTTACCGGTGGGACTGGATCACTGTTACTTCACCATTGGACTGTTTTGAGGACTTTGTCGCTTCTTTCATTGGCTCATACGGGGCTGTACAGGAATTTGGGTCAGAATTCGTCCCCCAGAACAGACCAGAACATGGTTACGGGCTTAAATATTACTTATCAACGGCTCACCTCAAGCCATCCAAGCGTTCATTTCGATCACAAAGCCTCGAGTGCGATCGAGTGAAGCATTGCTACTTTAAATTATCCTGAATAACCGGACTAGAAGACTTCAAAGACGTTTGAATTAACCTAGGAAAGCTTCGCCCAAACGCACTCAGAGCTTTATGTTCGGAATGAACGCTTGGATGGCTTGCCATTTAACGAGCTGTTGCTAAGTGGTATCCAAGCACGTGACCAAGTTCTGCAAAGGGATAATTCAACATAATACGCCATAATCTACGCCAGTATCACCGGCAGCCTCGACATGGGTAAAACCTATCTTAGGATAGCTATAGCAGAGAGGTTGAAACTTTAACTTTTGGGAGTTCATATGCGTAGCCTTAAAATTACCCAAACGATTATTCCGCAGTTGCCGTGAATGGAAAATCGGTTCAAGTTTATTGCCGACCCAGCATACGAAAAGGCTATTTACTATATTTCTTGACCTTAATTTTAACCTAGTTGTTTATTGCTACCTGCAAATAGCTAGCGAGTTAGTTACTCGAGGCAGGTAGTGATGACGAGATACTTGATGAAAACGTCCCAAAAAACATTTCAAAATTAAAGGTTTTGCACTTGCCCTAATTTTGAAATGTCGGAAGAGGCCTGTTTTGTCTACTTGCAATCTTATGCTATTTTTGTATTACAGGCGTACTCTTGGACAATTATCAAATAAGTCACTACACAGACACACTATTCCCAGACAGTAAATTCAAAACAGATGAAATCATTAAAGTTGAGTCGCTGTCATATGGAGCGGTTGTGAACGATACATATTTGAGAAAGTGTTTCAGGCGTTTAATCGCTGAAGACAAATACCTGCTTTACGACTTTACAAGAAACGAACTTACAAAAACGCTTAAGGTAACTATAAGCAAATTGAGGGTTTTTTTTGGTCCGTTGTCATATCTCATTTTGGTTTTATTTCAGATCAATGTTGTAGGTACAGTATATTCTTTCTTGGAGGGTGCATGATCGAGTGGTCAGTGGGCTCGTAATCCAAGACGTCCTGGACGTACCATCAAACTAACATGTGGATTACTTGTTTCCCGGTGGTACCGAGTTTAAACCCCCAACGATGCTTTTAAATAAACAATTGGCGCATCCTGCAAGCTGAGATTTTTTCTTGTCATGCTTTGTTCCTTTTGGTTCATTTCTTAGTTCCCGTAGAAAACATTAGCGCACTTCGATCATGAACAAAGCATTGACCATTTAACAGTTGATAATTAAATTAATTTTAAACTCAACACAATTAAAAGTGTCTTGTATTCGTATAACTAATGCATAGCAATCATTCTATTTTCAAATATGCTATGTAAAAAATACTTAACATTGATACTTTTAGCTCCTAATAGGACACAGTCGATTGTGTCCCATTAGATTCAGTGGTAGGTTAAAGTTAGAAGATTAAAAAAATGGTGAATTTTATTAAACTTACGGTTCGAGTTTTTTAGTTCTTAAGGTGATGCTACACGAGATGATTCGCAGCGACGATTTTAGGGCAACGCAGCGTTGCAGCATTGTTACGACATTGTTTCGAATGATTACAACATTGTTCCAGCATTGCAACGCTGTGTTGCGCTAAAAATCGTCGTTGCGAATCGTCCCGTGCAACATCACCTCACGCTTATTCAGCAGTACATATTTAAGGGGGTGTGAACGCCACATGATAGACGAGGTTTTATCTTTATTGTTTAGGGAGGAGGAGATGATGAAGCTGTGCAGAATTCTCAGAGTATTTTCGATCCCACTGGTGATCTGTTTTATCCTTCGTTATACACCTGCATCGCTCTTGTTGTCATCATTTTCCTGGTGGGTGTGGTAACCCAGCTGTTTTGCTTCAGAACTGGCCGATGCAAATTTTCAAAGAAAGGCAAGGCTATCAATCATATACAGCTATTTCGAGAAAGGTTGTCGGAAAAAATGTGTACGCGACAATCCCGAAAGGTAACATGGGATATGATTAATATACTGTTCCTGACTTTGTAGCTGTCGAACCTACTTTTGTTGCTTTTCTTTAGCCGCTAACATATGTCCATGGCCTCTCGTGCCATTCTATCAACTTTCTTTGAAGAACAGTGAACTCAAAACCACCCACAATACCTTTCGGGATTGTCGCGTGCACTTTTTCCGACAACTTTTCTCGAAATAGCTGTATAAATAACTATGTACCTACCAGATCTGCGCTGGGACGTTTCGCACGGAGGAACGTCTGCGACTCTGTCAGCGACAGAAATTCTATACTGATGACGTAAATCTGTCCGGAATCCGGTCAGAAGCCTGGATTGGTCGGCGGAGTAGTTACATTGTTTTAGCTATTGTTTACGAATGACAGACAAAAGACAAAAGGCCACAGAGGTCAAATGCAAACGCGATGAAACTCTAACAAAGTCAATATTTGTGGAAGATAGTCTTCTAGATCTCTAGAAAAAGCATTTGAGTTTTGCAGGAGCTCATTCGAAGTTGAACACAACACTTTACCAAAATCGACCAGGAGAAACGTAAAACTGGACAAATTTGCATTTGGGACCCTATGCATGACTACCAGATTTATTAAGTAAACATTGATTTACGTCATTAGTATGGAATTTCTGTCGCTGAGTCGCAGACGTTCCTCAGCGCGAAACGTCCCCAGCAGCGAAGAGCAAGAAGAAACGGCTTTTTTTTTTCAGGCTACCCGGGCCTAGGATAAACCAGTTTTTGAGATTAGGCGCTGATAAAAGGAATTATTTTCCCTTTAAGGAAGAAATCATTCCGACACCATACCCTTGTCAGAAGTGAAGGGAAATACTGCACTGGATCAATTAGAGAAGGAAATGCTGGGCGAAGTACAAGCTTTGTTCAACAAGTACCGAGACAGACTGGAAGAGGTTAAAACTCAGGAGAATAATTGTAATGCCTTGAGTACGCATTCTACAGTTTAGGCTGTACCCGTTACCAAGAGACGTAACAATACATTTCAAATGCTTGCTCCCGCAGTAGTCACTTCATCGCCATATAAATTGGTGATGAACCTACCGATTTTCTTCCGAAAATCATGGGTGTCCTCGATGTGAGCAGTCTTCGGAAATGCATGTTCGGTTAATCTTCGCAAGCTCTCAAATAATATATAACATTCGCGCGGCTCTATTGCGTTTTGCTTCATGCCATTCTGTTTGAATTTCGCCGTCGTGGTTATGTCCCTAATTTTGGAAAAACTGGTCACAGAATCATGACTGCCTTAAAGAGCAAACAGTTTTTTCAGTCTTTTAAAATGCGTTTTCTTAATAACATGTGTGTTCCAGAAATAACTATAATTTTGAATGGTTGTTCTGCAACCGGCCCGATTAAATATTGATATTACATGAAGAATCGTCCTGATGAATGGGACACAGCATTTTCTCGTACCATTTCAAGTTTGTCAATATTCAACTTTTAAAGAATCCCAGTAAGGGCGTGGTGGCTAACGTTTTTAAAATAGCTCCAATTCGAATCTTCAGATGCCGGAGGGTTCAAGCGTTGCTCCACTTTGTGTCTATCGCGTTACCCAGGTATATAAAAGGGTACCTGCGACATACTGCTAGCGGCAACCCTAGAACAAGATCTTCACAATTAGCGTCAGAGTGACTAATTTGCTCTCTTTGATCTCAATAGTTTCTATCGGCTAATCGGTTATCCCAATCCCGGACAACCGTTTTTAAAAATAGCGTCTTATTCTGAGAAATTTAACTTCTCTTTTTTCTCTGTGGGAAGTGTCTACGTTTATTTCATAGAAGGCCAGACAAGATATGCCGATAACATAACTTTCCATGAAGGAGTACCTAAATCATGAGGTTCAATTAACTCTTGCGTCCTTCTCTGGAGAGAGGGGACGGGACTCCCTTTCATGGCCCATATCACTAGATCATTCCAAGTATCAAAAGTCTTTCCCTACGGAGGGATCAAAGCAATGTCAACGGGTCATGCCATAACCTCCAAGAGCGTTAGGAATGGTGGAGGAGCACTGCGGCTTAATGGGAATAAACGGGTATGTGCTACCAAACAGGGTATGGCTTTCGAGGTCTAAATTACACAAGGTATTGAATTTCACTATTTAGCGTCTTGAATAGGGTGTCTTTTTGAGCCGAATGCTATGAACAGGGTGTGAAGCAAGGTGGTACGCGTCAGTCTACATGTGGAGTGTGTAAATTTTTACCACTGAAAAAAAGAATCATTGAATCCAAATTAAAGAAATAAGGACGTTATCAAAACAAACCGTTAAATTTGGATCAAAAATTTTGAACAGGATCAGGGTTTAAAAGGCCTCGACGGTACACCCACACCCAAACTTATCTGCGGTGATCTCCTCCGCTCTCCCCCCGGCTCCCCACCTTCCGCCCCTCTCCTGGTCCAAGAAAGGCTCGAAATCTAACTGTGCCTTATTTCTTGTAGCCCGATTCTCAGAAGTCTGAGGTCGTTCCCGGCCCCTTCGCTTTCCCTTCTCCGCCTACTCGCGCCATTTTTTGCGCGGTCTTTGACTCTCGCTCATCGTTCTTTGCTCCGAAACAGCTCGGAAACGCTTGCTACGCAGGCCAGTATTTCGGCCTCAGAGCCACTTGGCTTACTTTGTAGCAGACCGCGTGACCCAAAAAAACGACGGGATGAACTATGCCTTACTCAGCCTCGTCGCCTGAGCATTATCCCACCCCAGCACTGTTCCAAGGTATTAGCCCTGGGGACGAGGTGCTTGCGGTTCCTTTGACCCATGATTCCTAGCGTTCCAAGCCTCGCAAAAATTGCAAGATGGCCGCACGAGATTCAGATGATGCTGTCGACTTTACAGACGAAGGAGAGCTTGCCGAGGTCAACAGCCTCGTGAAGAAAATTTTTGACATTTTTAACAGGGAGACTTCCCGGGTTCGTAAGGAAAAAGGAGCTTTTGAAGATGTAGCAAAGAAACTCGAGCACGTCCATTTTTCTAAGACGTTAAAGCTGAACATTGGCGGCCAGCTGTTTACAACGAGTCTAGAAACAATGAAGAAAGATCCTGGGTCAATGCTACATGCGATGTTTTCCGGTAGATTTGATTCAAAGCCCGCTGAAGACGGTTCGTACTTCATTGACCGCGATGGAACTCACTTCCGGTATATCCTGAACTACCTTCGAACAGGGCAGCTTGTTGTTCCAGAAGACAAGATCGTTCGTAAAGAGTTGTTAACTGAAGCTGAGTTTTACCAAGTCCAAGGAATCATTGATGAGCTCAAAGCCAGTCCCTTTGAAGATTCCATTATTTTGTCCACAGGGCACCGCCAAACCTTGACCAGTTGGTTGAAACACACACTGACAAGTGCTGGCCACACCTACTCCCTGATATATCGCGCCTCTCGTAATGGCTGGGCAGCCTCCAACTTTCACTCTTTCTGTGATCGCAAGGGACCAACTGTGGTGGTTGTCAAAAGTGGGAATTATATCTTTGGAGGCTACACAGAGCAACACTGGGAATGTAAGTGGCATAGGGGAACTCATAGCTCTTTAAAACAAAAGCGACAGGGTTAAAATTTGTGACTGATTGGTTTGATATAGCAGGGGTGTCACTAAGGTAATTCAAATTGCTGGGTGTATGCAGTTAGCAAATGTCCTACCATCCCAATCTTGGCCACCCATGGGGGTGCAGGGGAGAGAGACATCTGAATTTCAAGCATTATAGAGTTTTCTGGTGACGTCACCTACTTTTGCGAGTAGGGTCGGTATTTTCTGATTGGCTATTGCGTGTACGTTACTGAAAAACCAACCCTTTTATTATTGGTTGAACCGGTTGAGGAAAACATCTGGTTTGAAATAGTGTTGACAGGCAAATGGCCTCTTCACTAAGTGAAGACTCAACCATAATTGTATCTGACAAGGAACACTTTCATTCCAAAACTGCAGTGTTGCTTTAGGCACTTGTAACAAAAAATGCACTACCAGTACAGTCAGATAGACTATTAAGCTAAAACAAAATTAATTGCCAACAGAGGAACTGTAGGTCATCACGCTCCAGTCACTTCTCTCAAGAAAAACAAAATGGACTGTATCAGTGCCTAAGAAATGATCTTGACTGGCTCACAGCACAATTCTCCTTAGTTGGTGTTGCTTCGGTTTAAGCTAGAATTTGGATCTGAAGTTCACTTACCATGAGATTCAACATCCTGCAAACTACACTTAGGTCACTTTAAAAGAGCTCATGCAGTCTAGCTTCAAAACATAGCAGGAAATCATCACATTGACAGACAAAAAAAACTACACACATGCAGCCTTTCAGGTACTTCAGAGAAAACCAAATTAATTAAAATCTTTTTGGAATGGTTATTTAGCTTAAGGCTTCAATCAACAGAGGTCATAGAAAATCAGTACTAAACTATACATCTGAGATCAAATCCTGCCAGAAACAAACCACTGAGTGAGGAAACAATATGTATGAATCAGACCAGCTTCATGACCTCTAAATGTTAGACTCAGAGCGGCAAGATTTGCTCGATTTGAGCAGGCAATGATCTGATTGGTGGTATAAATTGACACAAGCAAACTCAGGCATCCAGCCCACTGTTCAGGGGAGGAGTGTGGGCTCATTTTCAGATCAGTGTATGGTATTTATTGAGCCTACTGTGACAATCTTTTGATGAAAATAACAGAAAGAACCTTGAAATTATGAATCTTGGTATAACAAATGGTGTTCTTTTTTTGTTGTTGTTTTTATTTTCTTTATAATTGTATTCATTTATTTTTTTTTATTAAGAGTAAACTATAATATACTACTTATTAACCGAGTCAGTAAGGTCATAATACAGGGAAATCTCAGGCTGAGGTCTAATTGATATGTTAACTGAGCAATGGCGAAGTCAATATATCAAGGCTGAGGTCTGAGATTTTTCCTGTAATGACTGAACAGAGGAGGTTAATAAGTTATCTATTATATGGCTTTTTCATTATGGACCTTAGCCTGTGATCAATTAAAACCAAAAACTGGTCAGTGGATATAGCTTAAAACACATCACCTCAATGAGTTGTTGCACTTCAGCCCCTTTTTGACAGCTGTCAATTGACCATTACATGGATGTCCATAAGGATGTCCACTATTAAGTTAGGCCTTGGACACCTAGAATAGCTAGTAATGCCCAGTCATTACAAGAAAAAAGAGTACAATAAGAGCATGCATAATATTGTAGCCATAAAGAAGATCCTCAATATAATGAAACCTTGTTACACCCAGTCAGTAAGGATCAGTAATTTACTGATTTTTGCTGTTGATTAAGCTGTTTTTCGTATTATTAGGGTCTCCACAATAGCGAGGTGTGCACAAGGTGATGGGTCAACTCTAGTAAAATGTAATCTCTATACTTGTCTATTACAGAGAGTTCTCTCAGTCTACAGGATTGAAAGCTTCATACTATATTCCTCCCACTTTGCACTCTTCTATTATATTGACACTTGGCCTTCTCACTTTGGAGTCTTGATTATAGGGAGTTTGGCTTTATTCCAAACTGTCTTCTGTACAATTGTTAAAGTACTTTAATATATGACGAGAATATTTTTAAGAATCAAGTCATTTTTAGTCTGACCATTAACTTTGCTGTTAGGACTTCTGTGTTATAGTCAAATCTCTTTATTACAGATACTAAAGGGACAAAATCAAGTGTCTGTATTAGAGAGCTTAGGAATTGTTTGAAGTTTGATAGTTTTGGGACCATGCAGGCCTCAGTTATTCAAAAGATCTCTATCCAGTGGATAGTGCAATTGGTTTCCCAAATACTTATCCGCTGGATAGTGATTTATCCAGTGGATGGGGCTATCCAATGTTTAAACAACCTGGGCCAGAACTATGTCCATGATAGGGTGGTATCCATATTATAGAGGTGCCTGTTAGGAGGGTTTGACTGTAGTAATTTGACCAGTGATATAATGTATAGAGATATTATATAGACACTAGTAACTCATGTGGTCTAAGTGTCTGGTGGGGGGGGGTTGAGGGAAAGACAGCTGCACTTTGGAGTTGATGTAGCATATGCTGCCTGGTTCTTTAAACCTTCACTCTTATCCAGACAAAAATGCAGCATTTCCTATACCCATATAGGACCTCGCCTCAGTTTATGAAGGCATCCTAAGTTAATATCTTTCTTGTAGGTGTGGTGGTTTAATTTCATCCTTGGTGTACATTTTATTTTCCTTTGTTTCAAACTCATTATCACACATTACCATACCCCAACAGGGGTCTTTTCTGCATGAGCATGCGCGACCGCTGAACAAGCGATGTGCATGGAGGCTCACCACAGGGTCTGCCTTCATTAAAATGGCGCGTCTAAAAGCCATCGTCGCGATTATTTTTCTCGTTGGTCTTGGCGAATGTGCTAGTGATTAACAAAATGTGTAGTTTGCAAAAAAACTGTAACATGATCTTAACAAAAGCGAAGTAGACCGGCTTTAACATACACGAGCTACCATCAAATTTCACCTCCCCACTTGACCTGGACAACGTTGCGCGTATATGTAGTGCCTGTAGGATTGCGCTGACCTCATCAAAGTCTAATCAAAGTGCGGAAACGTTTGTTGATGCAAGTAAACACTTTCAATTTTCTTCGTTTTGAAATAAGAAAGGAACAGAAATATTAAAAAAAAAAACAGCAAATTTCAGCGAGCGGGCTCGAAGTGCGCAAAAGCCGGTGTTGAGTTCAGCAGTGAATTAATATCTGTTCTACAATTTTCCCAGGTGAGATGTTGGTGGTAGTCACTCTGTATATCTCGAAAAATAGAAAAAATGAATATCAATGAGACACAGTCAAAACTGTATTCAATAGGACCGAAATTAAAGTCGAATCTTGCGACCGATTTCGATGAAACAAACGGTTAGATTTCCCAAGAAGTACAGTAAACATGTGATACCGACCAAAAGTTCAAAATTTTTACAGCACTTAAGTTCTGGCTAAATGAATATTCCTGTTAATAATGCGTTACAATGTTAGTCCACGCAAAAACAAAACGTTCTACAATTTTCCGATAAACAAACTTTGTATCGCTAAAATACTTAAGGGTACAACTTTCTATTCCAACTGATAACGGCGTGGTAGTCGCCCGCTGATCGTTATTAATCCACTCCCGAAATATGGCTAAATCAGCTATGAACAAAGTATTGACAGAAATCCTCTACGGTATTGAGAAACTAAATTACATCCGATTTATCGACAAACATCAAATAAAGAACATTTTGCTCAATAACCACGCATCAGCAATGCATTCTATGCGAAACTTTGCGGTTCTTGAACGGGAATCAAGACACGAGTCGAGCGCCAAACAATAACAAGCAGCCACGTTCGTGTCAGACATCCTTGAGAAACTTGCTCTTTCACCTCGTTCAGTCTCCACTTTAAATCACCAGATCTTTACTTAACTTTGTCAAGTCAGCGGTCGCGCATGCTCATGCTAAAAAGACCCCTGTTCCATACCCCAAAACAAAGGAAAATAAAATTTAAACCAATGATAAAATTGAACCACAACATTGGTATTGTTTGCTACCAAATTCCCCATTGTTATGAGCCATTTACTAGCTATTTACCTTAGAAGGTAAGAAGAAGAATTAGAAGAAGAAGAATTTCCTGAGTTAGAAGAAGAATTCTCCTTAGAAGAAGAATTTCCTGAGTTTGAAACAAAGGAAAATAAAATATACACCAAGGATGAAATTAAACCACCATACCTACAAGAAAGATATTAACTTAGGATGCCTTCATAAACTGGGGCGAGGTGCTATATGGGTATAGGAATGCCTCTTCAATTCATCAACGGCACCGGCTTCCACACCATGTCCTTATAAGGAAATGTGGGTCTGTTTGTCTGTGGTTTTTCTGAAACAGAAATCCCACACTAATAATTATACCCAATGGTATTTTTTGTAACCTCTACTTCTCTGTTTTTGCCGTAAAATAAAGAGGAGAATAATTTTGTTGACTTTCTCAGACCAAATACAAACCAAAATGGTCGAAACAGTAATCTCACTTCCCTTGATTATAAAAATTATGAAAATGGCTTAAAAACCATATCAGCACATCAATATACAGTTGAACCTCTCTACAGCGGCCATCTTGGGTACAGAAGAAGGTGGCTGCTGTGGAGATGTGGCCGTTGTGGAGAAGTTGAAACGAGAGTGAATGTATGGACTGTCCGCCCCCCCAAAAAATAGTCGTTTTAGAGAGGTGGTCGTTAGTGGAGTATCGAGTGTAGATTTTATAGGCTTGCTAGCCCAAGGTCACTTTATTAATGCCTACGTTTTTTCTTCCCAGCTATTCCTAATGGTTACAGAACAGATCCAAACTCCTTCCTTTTTAGCTTGGTGAATCCCAGTGGTCTACAGCCTACAAAGATGTCTCTTATTCCCGGAAAGGAGAGTTCTGCTATTCATTGCCACAGTAGCTATGGGCCTAGATTTGGAGGTGGAATCGATGTTAACATTCCTAGCGCGCCTAATTCTACTAATTGCTCAGTTAACGTGAATAACACATATCAGCTGCCTCCTGGACAGAATGCTAACACCTTCCTAACTGGAAACCAGAATTTTACTCTAGCCGAAATGGAAGTCTTTAAGTTTGAAAAGTAACTGAGGTTCATGGTGGTTTGACTCTTGAAGTTGACATTTATCAATTCTGACAGGTACAGTAGTCTGGCCATTTTATCACCGCCTATGGCACTGTAAGCTTTGTAAATAAAAAGACCAAAAAGAACTTTTTTATCTCAGCGAGTTAATATGTCTTGATCGACTTTGTGTTGAATCGATTCGGTTAATTTGTTTCCTCATACGTGTGCTCGATATACTGGGAAGATACAGGGCTTGAAGGTTTCACTCTTGACAACATTCCTTCATTTACACCTTTTATGTCAGCATCACGTGATCAAACTTCTGTTTTAGAGCACGCCTTTACAGCATTACTGTGGCGGATCTAGGGGGGGGGCTTGGGGGGTTTGATCGAACCCCCTAAATTAAAAGAGCTAACGTCAAAAACTTGTAGAAATATAACTGATAAATACAGTCAATCTTAAATGCAATGAATTCATAACCAAGTTAAGCCTCTGCTTCTCAATAAAGCTTAAACGTTTTTTCCACCCCGTCTTTGACGAAACACAAAATTGAAAAAAAGATAAAATTAAGGCAGTATATTTTTATCATAAATTTTTAAGTGCAAATTTGCATCGTTGTTAGCAGGTTTTAGTTATATTTTGATGCAAAAAGAATGGCATTTTCACTTTAAAAAATGAGATATTAAAACAAGCTGACTTTGCCTCAAATTGGCGGAAATCGCGTTTCCGAGGACTTGAAATTTACAAAATTTCCGGGAGAGGATGCCCCGGGCCCCCCCTACAGGGGAGCCACCGAAGGTAGCCCCCTTTCATCGAACCCCCGCTACTAAAAACCTGGATCCGCCCAAGCATTGCTCCTACAAAGTACTTCATGCTAAACGTCTTCAACGCTATAGAAGGGTCCTGTTATAGCGTGGTGGCTTTTAGCAAACGAATTCCCAAATATTACGCAATTTCCAAAATTAGTACGAATCAGACAAGGGAACTTGATTACGAAGTTGCCAATCAAGTGTCTGACCCCGTTTTCAACTTTTCGGGGAAAGCAGCAATGGCGAGTATAGTGAAAAAAAAAAATAGAGGCTCTTTTCATGGACGAACGCAGAAAACGTACCCACATAACGTTCGCAATAAGCTCCCGCTTTGTGTTTATTCAAACCCAGAACCGTTTTCAAAAAATCTAAAGAAAGACAAAAGAGGAAGTGTCAGCGCATTAGGAAGCCCTAATCCCCCCCCCCCCCCCCCCCCGCTTTTCCAGAGATTTCCCTAAAATTGGCCTTCTCCAGGTACAAGGAGGAATAAGTATATTGTTTACCAGGCTAATATAGTCCAGCAGATTGGTGTAAAAATTGTGGGATTTATGGTAAAAGCGTCAAATTTGGCACAAAGGTAGATATTCGTTAGTTTATCAATTTTAGCTATGGACCCACCTGGAATCTGCCCCCTAATTTGCATAATTTAAGGTAGAAGTCTCACCCACTGGTTGATTAGCATGAAAACGAGGCTCAGATAAAATCTTTTATTTAACATGGATTTTAACTGTTTGTAGACCGTGAATCAATAGCTGAATGATTTTTATTCGAGATAAGACCTTATGTGGATATTTTGAGGTGAGATACCTTGTTCCGGTAGCCTGACATGGCAACGAGGTTAATGCCATTTAGTGTAGAATCTTGAAAAGTTAAGTGAGAGATTATGTGAATAAAATGGACGCATAAAGTATTAAAACGACTTGCTATAGTGACAGACACTTTTGCTGTGATTAAAGAACGTGTAATTAAGCTCTCCTAATGACAAAAAAACATTTTACAACCAGGTACCGGGACATGTCTTCTGTGTTGTGTTAACTGATATCTTGGTAAAGCAACGAAAAATACGTCCTTTTGAAGCTCTCTGAATACCTAAAGCAAATCTGAAAAATATTTTCAAAGTTCTTATTTAAATACAACATGGTGCTACTTTAAAATAATGTGGCATTACAGATATTTGAAGACGCACTTTATCTACCGTTCTGAAATTAACGTGTATGTCTTCATTTACGACCCTGTGGACTCATCCCTCTCACAAAGACCGCTGCAATTACACAAGGCTATACACTGCAGCTCGGCTCTAACACATTTACATCTTCTGGTGCAGCCCTTGTCACTTTTGCATCCACACTTTAACAGCTCCTGGCAGCTCTGCGATGCTTCCGGAAGGGTCATAAATAATGGTTCCCAAACTTGACTGGCACTCCGCACCCAGCCCCATTCACTTGGACATGGGAGGGGATGGGATCACACCAATGCCTTGCCCCAGCAGTGCCCAGCGTGGTATGCACATCGTTTTGTCTGCAGACGCAAGGCGTCAGCCGTAGGGGGAATACCTTCAATGTCTCTCCCCTTTCGTGTAAAGAGATCTCTACGAGCTTCATTTACTTCCTTGCAAGTGTTAAAACGATTGTACATGATGATAACGTAGCGTTCCAGAGTAGGCAACTGTTCACAGACGTCTTCCAGCGTTGGTGCATCGCACAGGACTTGAAAAGATGTTGTCACTTCACTAAAAGCATCCCAAGCTTCCCAGGCTGTCTTCTTTCCGCGGTGTGCGGAGAAGGATGTTTGGTCACACCCAGTGAAAGCGTGAAAGGCGAGAAGCGCTTGAGACTTAATTGGACCGATACGCTGGCAAATATCGTGAACAGGCAGGTACCTAAAGTGTTTTCCAGTACCAAAGGCAACCCAAAGTTCAGAAAGTTGAATCTGGTGAAATGCTGCCACTGAGATCACTACAACACCGGTGTCAACTGTGCGTACCATTACTTTAGTGAATCCTTGGTTTGAAGCGTCAGCCACATGCAGCAAGAGCCTTGTGTCGGCCTCTTCATGTCTACATGGCGCCAGGTTAGTGATGTCATTTCTTTCATCGTTAAAGAGCACTGATTCGTCTTTGGTAGTTACTACCTGTCCATGGACATTTGAGATTGTGATAAGCTGCTCGGCCAGGAAATGGAAAAGCTTCACCTTGTTCTTATCTACTCTCAGAAAAGCAGCCCAGTTTCCAGGAATCTTTGTGTCTGGCTGGACTCGTCGTCGTGAGCCATTTCCTCTTTTTCTTCTAGTGCAACCCTTCAGACTGTTTGAGAGGTATCTGTCCCCACACCACATCTACCCTCTTGACACTTTCAAGCTCCCTGGTTACGTATGGTATAAAAACAAACTGACTGTATTCTGCAAACGTCTTGCAAGCTCCGGTGGGTTTAAGCATGTTCACAATGGCTGCCCCATCTAATAATAGAACGTCAACGGAAGGCTTTTCCACTTTAGCGGGACACAACCTTTCTAGACAGAATAGCAAGTCTAACTTGTTTCCCGATCTTAGAGTTCCATATTGAGACAAGGAAGGCGGGTAGCTCTGGTTCTCGTGAGTAAAGAAGCTGTCTAAGTCACCTTCTCTAACCTCACATGAGATGTACAGGCGTGAAAACAGGGAGCAGTTGCTCTTTAGTGAAGCTATCTTCATCTTATCCTTGGTTGTCTCTTTAGGAGCCGGAGGACTACTAAATAGCTGTATCTTGTTTCTCTTGATAACATCAAAAAGCGAGATTTTTCGCTCATCAAGCCTGGTTGTGCAAAACTCCTGAAATTGCCTCTGCACTAGTTCCTCTACAGTTCTAACTGATTTCACCACTGTGGCACCCATAATGTCTCGCGTATCTAAGATAAGCAAGTCCCCACTCTGGTCTAAGAAAGGGTTACCCATCTCACTAATTGCATTGGAAAGTGATTGGACCTCACCTTGGAAAGTACTTTGAACTCCTCTTGTTTCTTCGTGGTGTCGATACTTTCTATCATCGGATGTTGATTTTAGTAATTCCTGGGAAACCTCGAATTCATTAATGATTCTAGACATTTCTGGCCCCGACACCATCCAACGCATTAATTGAGTTGGGCTCTCTGTAAGGCCAATGGCACCACCATCCCCTTTCACAATCTTATTATTCTGTTCATGGACGTGGTCAATGGGTAGTGCAGAAAATGACCGGTTTGTCTTGTTCACCACGAACTACTATGAAAATGGTTTTATTTCAATTCATTTTAAGATTGCAGTAAACTGAAGCCGAACTGCCACAAGATCATTTCCTGCACGACGTATTTATTGGCTTCTCAAAGTTGTTTCGGTTCACACCTGAAATAAGATTCTGTTAAACAAATTTAGTAGGATATTGTTTTTCTTACCTCCATTCTAGCACTGTTAAAGAAAATACATTGTAAGGAGCACGAGAATCCTAAAAAATTAGCTTGTTGTTCTTAACCAAACCAGAGCTTTGAGAACTGTAAGTTCACTGTGAGGATGGTAACCAGGCTTGCAAGGTAACCACGCCATGCACAGGCTACCCAATGGTAAAATAACGTGATAGGGCTTACGGTGTAAATGATGGTTGTTTACTGTAAACTTGTATTAAGGATATGTAAACGCTGTTAATATCAATCTTTTGGAGATTTTAATGGTTTCGTCACTTTAAAAAAAATTATTAATGCTTGATACTTACAAAGTGGACTGTTTTTTTTTTGGGGGGGGGGGCATTTCCACGTTTAATGTTTTGCCTGCGGTTAGTGTATTACTTTTCATACCCTAAAATGACCTCGGAAAGGTCAGATCATCGTACCCTTAAATCATTATTTCTTATGAAATAAGAAACTAGCAAGACATTTGATAACATCATACGAAGGCTTTTCAATATGCTGATCGGATGTAAATTACATCTTTCCAGTTAAAATAGTCCTCTTTAACCTCGTAACTTGCGGCAAAAACCTTTTTGGGCTATCAATTCTCATTTGTGAGCATTTTGCATCTCATATACAATACCCTTACATTCAATCTTGCAAGTTTTGAGTGAGCCTCGTTTTCATGCTAATCAACAGGTGGGTGACACTTCTACCTTAAATTATGCAAATTAGGGGGCGGATCCCGGGTGGGTCCATAGCTAAAATTAATTAACTAATGTATCTCTAACTGTGTGTCAAATTTGCAGCTTTTACCATAAATCCCACAATTCACCTAAAATTTTGCACCAATCTGCTGGACTAATAATTCTTGGTTCATCTACTCCTGTCTACTGGAAAATTAATTTAGTGAAACTTAATTTAGTGCTTCAAAAAGAACCGGGCATTCGCCATTTATACATCTCCCACAATGAACCTCGTTTCCCTTCCTTTGCAAAGCATACCCAACCCCCCCCCCCCCGCCAAATTTTGCATAACGTTTGTTTTTCATGGGCATAAAAGTTGTCCCAGAGATACTGAAAACAATGCTTGTGCATTGGAGACCGGACAAACAAGGTGTATTATGGGAGATGTTCACATGGTAAATATAACAAATTTTGCTGTTCTGTTATTCTTTTGTTATTCAGTGAGATGTTAATGAGTATATGAGATGTTTTTCTGCAAGACCGTATACATACGAGGGTAGTGTCGAAAACGAGGCACTCGAAGAAAAGTCAAATAGTGGTTATGGCAAGCATTGCGGCAATAAAAGGCGCAGTTATATATCGGCTAATCTTAGCTATCAGATTAGACATGAAACGCGCTTGCTTTAATATGTCACTAAGAGACATAAATATTTAACTTGTTTCTTTTTGTTTGTCTTGTTAATTGCAGGTAATCCTACACTACTGACACTATACAGGATAGCTCGTGCGCCCGCTCGCATGAAAACAAGAACACTTGTGATTTCAGAGCACTTTCTCGAAGGCGAAGCTGCGTCGCACCGATGATCTAGGGAAGGGGGACCAGGCATACCCAGGCCCCCCCCCCCTCCCAGGGCCGCTAAAAGGTGATGCATTCGTCTCCTTTTTCAGCCCGCATAAGTTCGCAAATACTATACACATTATTAAAAATTAATCTAAGCTATCAGATGTTAGGTTAAAAATTAGACATGAAACACGCTTGCTCTACGTCAATAAAATACATAAATTTTTAACTTCTCACTTTTTGTTTGTCTTGTCTTGCAGCCAACTAAAGTGGGTCGTCACCTTTCGCCCCGGGGGGTGCTCCCTTATATAAGCTACATAGGTATGTGCCACCCCCACATCGGGTAGGGTTTTTGCGCCGTTTTGGTCTGAAATCGGGTATACACTTTGGTCTGGAATCGGGTATGGTTTTCGAGGGGAGTGTGTGAGAACGTATTTATCGTTTCAATTCCAAATGAGTAAGAAAGAAAGAGAAATATGCGAATTCGAAACGAATTTGAGGAGTTTTTTGTTTCCGCTCTATTCTAGCAATGCTAACATAATTTCTGCCTAGAGGACAGGTCTGAAAACTGGTATTAATTTTAGAGGTCTGGTCTGAAAACGGGTCTGGTAAATGACATTTTTTGGTCTGAAATAGGGTTAGGATTTAGAGTACCGGGCGGCACACCCCCACCAAGAATTCCCAGGAGTACCCCCCCTCCGGACCTTTCGCTGTGCCACTCTCCGTAGCAGTGTGAGCAGTTGATCTAGGCCGGGTATTTTTCTTGCAGACATGATTATGTTGAAATCGTTATAGTGAAGACATTGCTTAACACTTTTCACTTAACTGACCTTAACTGAATGAGTTAACGGCCACCTAATATTCCACCCGTCGTCGTCGTTGTTGGTTTTTTATTTCAATTAAAGTCAACAACGTCGCAGTGCTAAATGTTTATAATAGCTTTCGAGTTTTTGTAACTTTTAAAAACTTAATTTCTGTCCCTTTTCAGTAGCCAGTTTCGGTCGTATCAGTCCTTCTTATGCAAATTCCATGGTGTCCATATTCAACTTTATAGTTATACATGTGATTGAAGAAGGCGAATATACGAGTGCTTTAATGCTATATTGCACCTTATAAATAATAAATTACAACTATTTTCATGTGGATAGCATTTTAATTAAATAACTAAACGAAACGGTAGATGAATAACCTGGAAACAATGTTCTAGTTAGACATAAAATCCTGCAGGTGTTTTTCCTGCAAAGGCCAATAAAAAGAGAGAGTTTCGCGTTTATACCGTTGGTTATCCACTCTCCCTAAATAACGCTCAACTTTCTGATGGACTAGAACTAAAGAGAAGACTATGATTACTTTGTTGTTCTCCTGTACTCTTTTCCTGTCGCTTTCTTGGAAACAAGTGTCAGCCTGTTCTCAAGTACAGGGTATGTGTCGATTAAATAAGTAGCTAAGGAATATAAAGCAACATGATTACCCTTTGGCAAATTCAGTAAAAACCCAAATATCTTTTGAAACAGTCTTCCGGTCTGACAATGACTTCAGTTCCAAAATGCAACATGAGAAAGACAGAGCGAACATTATAGCGTTTCGCTCCTGCCATTAGTTTTCGTATATGCAATGGAGAGATGTCTGGGTGCGGGATTCGGTGATGTCTTCATCTACAGGGTGTCCCAAAAGTTCGTTCCTCTAATTTCATGCACTATAACTTTTGATCAAACCTTTATTTTAACATGAAATTTCTAGAAGATGTTTATTTCTCTATCAAGTACATGTATTCAGAATTTCAGTAACTGGCATGCCCTTTTTGTTTTTAGTAAATCACATTCTGTAGCCGTTGCAGCGTGAAGTGAGATACAGCGTGTAGACCCACAAATGATCCATTTTGAGCTTTTCTATCACCTGGTGCGCAGGATCCAGTTCAACCCCCAAACATGCAACATTATTTAGTTTAGGCAGCTGAAAAAAATATATTTTGGGCATTCGTCCAAAAAAGATAATAATCCTGGCCCCCTTTCTCAGTAAGGCTTTTGTACTTCTTTACAAATTTGAAACGAGCTGGGCGTTAATTGGCAGACTAAGCAGAGGTCTTTTTGCCATCTCAGGGGCCTCTAATTTTAAACATTTAAAAACAGCTTTTCATGACCCTGTTAGTTGGCTTGCTAACTATGTGAGACTGAGCTTCCTTGTCGAGTCTCTCATTTTGTATCTATCCTTCTTTAAAACTATTTTAGCTACTTTATTCGGGGGCTTTTGGTCTTCCCCTTTGGTTTCTTGCCTTCAAAACCTTTATTTCTCCATGATCATTCTACCACCCAACATTCGGATTTTTCCAGTTTTTAGCAATTTCTACAACAGATAAGCCAGTAAATCGTAGCATACAGGCTTATGCTCTCACGCAGCTGAACGTTTTTGCGTTAAGGGGGTTTATCTTTCGTGATATTGAAAAAAAACAACAAAGGAGAACGAGCAATTCGGTCTATGAAATACAAAAAATATGTGGCTGGAACATACATGTACTCGCGCACGCTCACCTTTGGCGCGGAAGTACACAGATCGAATATTCGAGTCAAAAGATGTCACAACAAGTATGAAAATAGTGAATTATATTGAAAGACACAACTTTTGCTGAAATGATTTGCTTACCAAGTCCAATCGTACTGAAATACAGACTTATGAAGTAGAGGAACGAACTTTTGGGACACCATGTATATCATGTAGACTACAACTGAAATTTAAAAGAGTTGGATGTTAAAAAAACACCTGCATCCCACGGAGCTTTTACAGACTGAAAAAGTTTCGAACAGAAACAAGCCGCGTTGTCAGTAAATTCGACCTTCGTCTCATGTTTTCTCTCAGTATATATACTCTGAACTGTTTTTGCTCAAAGCCGTTTAGGTGGCACTTTCATCAAATGACAAAGAGCTACAAGAAAGAGAAACGTTCAGATACGAAACTAATAGGAAACTAACTTTTATGACCGAAATTATAACAAAAGAATCCTGTTGGACACCAAAGAACCAAGTAGCAATGTTTCAGTCTTTTTTTAAGACGATATTTAGTGCATGTTTCCCTGCTCTGTTGTTTGCTAACTTCATGTTTCCTTACTGGACTTTGCTTTCAGGTCCATGTCGTGAACTGGCGTTTCCAAGTTTTCTTTTCTTTGCTAACAAGCGCTTGCTGAACCACATCATAAGAGTTTTACAAGTTGAAGGTCTAGATGAGTGCGAGTTGCGATGTTACCACGAACACAATTGTGTCAGTATTAATTTTAAACACAAGGTGCTTAAAAATGGAAAATACAGCTGTGAATTGAACAATTCAACACATGATGGCGAGCACGAACGAGACCTTGTACCTGACCAAGATCACTTTTATCGTGGAACAAAAGTAAGATGATGAAAACTTTTGTTAATTATTTCTTGTAGATTTTCATTTAAAATGTTCTGTGTTTCCAGTTGTTAGAAACGGTGAAGAACCAGAAAAGTAAATACTTGTGTTATTTAGTCTAAATGGCTAATAACACCCTTGTTGTTTTGTACCGGTGGTATAGGCGTGACATATCTCTCGCAAAATTAAGTATGTCTACCAAAAGTTCTTTCACTTTTAGCCAAATGACATTAAAATATAGCAGGGGTAACCAAAAAGTTATCTTCGGGTAAACAAAACTAAACATAAACAAGGCCCAGTAAAGCCGGGTGTTACAGTAGGAAATGCACGCATTAAAATAAGTTGAGAAATCCCTACTAACGAAACAAATTTAGTGGCCACCTGAAAACTCTATAAGACAATGTCACGAGCCCTGCAAGAGTTAAAATCACATCAAGCTTGCTATATTGATTAAGCCGAAGGATGTTACAAAAATTGCATTTATATTTATTTTTTGAGTATAATTTTAAAGCAACTCCGAAACACAGTGCCTTTTGCGAAAGAACATTCAAATGCTTTATTATTATTTTTTTTTTTCAGAATGCTTGCTCCACCTCTCCCTGTCAAAATAACGGTACGTGTCAATCAGGCTTCACCAAGAAAGGATATCGATGTTTGTGTCCTGATGGTTGGACAGGTGGAACATGTAACATGGGTAAGGCTCATGGCGTTCTTCACTAAACACTTAACCATAAGCCCGTTATCTTGCCTTTTTTCAGGCAAGGAAATGTATAAAAAAAAGCGTCATTCACGTGCAAAGTTGTCGTTTTACTAATCTATTAAAACGTATTGCTTTTTTGCTGTCCTCGTTGCCGTCGCCGTCGCTTAAGCTCCTCTACCGGTGGCTCAGTTTTCCTGTCTACATGAAAAGCTATCCAGACCAGCAAAGTATGAACACCCGTTCACACTGCACAAAAGAGTGGCACAGAGAACCCTGTCCGATATGTGACGTACCACCTTCGAGATCGCTGCGGCGTGACTTCGCTTCTTTACAGAAATCGCGCCGAAATCACCCTCCTCGTATGTGTGAAGAGAATCTTTCTGATATTGCTTTTGTGCTCGGTGCAAGAGCTATCTATGGAGCTTTAGTAAAATCCAACTAGTGGTCTATCATCAATGCTGCGTTCTGATTGGTTGAGCTACTACTAGGCTATATGTTATAGCCCACTAGTAGCGAAAAGCGCGGGCTTTTTGGCGGCAAAAAAGGATAAAGTCTAGCTTTAACTAGCTAAAGTTTTTTTATTCTCGATAGTTTTGACCAACTAGTTGGATTTTACTAAAACAATTATTCCTCTCGCCCTTATGGCCTTCGTCTCAAGTTTTCTCTCAGTATATACTCTGAACTGTTTTTGCTCAAAGCCGTTTAGGTGGCACTTTCATCAAATGACTAAGGGTTACAAGAAAGAGAAACGTTCAGATACGAAACTAATAGGAAACTAACTTTTATAACCGTGGACTATTGACTCAGAGCCCATTCGGACTCGAGGAATAATTGTTGAATATCCAGTATAGTGTTACCCGGCTAGCAGAGGCTTTTCTCTTGTGTTTCTCAGCGTTGTACTGCCATTCTCTTCGCGGTTTTGGCTGCTCGCGTTTTGTTTTGGTTGTTTCTGTGCCGAGGAAAAGACCTCTGCCGACAGCCGTTTGGGATTCCTGTTGAGCATGCGCGAGATGAAAATGCAGTTACCATGGAATTTCTGGGTCACGTGTCGGTAATACGACAGTTTCACTTTCTCGCACCTCTGGTTTCTAGCACTTCATGACAGCCAAACTGACAGTAACTTCAAGAGATGAGGCATCGAGCTTACGGGCTGTAATTCCTAGCTTGGTAACTGAGGCTATCTGATCATCTATCAGAGCGTTCAGCGGGGAAATAACGAGTACAATCGGCACTTCACTGAGGAGGCCAAGATGCTTGGAGACCGATGGAGCTAGTTGATATATCAACGATTTCCCATGACCCGTTGGTAAACTGACGAATGTATCTTCGCCATTCAATACATGAAACAAAGCTTTGGATTGATATTTAGTCAAAGACTCGATTGAACTGTCTTTAAGGGCTTCTAAAGCCTTTTCAACAGCGTCGATGAAACTTTCACGGGAAAGACTCGCACTCGCCATGTTGATATAGCGGGCTCACTTTTGCACAGCAAACTAGTACAAAAAAGATGCGCGAGTCGATAAAACCGGTTCCACAACCGGTTTAGTCATGTGATTACCTCCCAGATCTTGAAGGTATCTAATACGCATGCTCAACAAGAATCCCAAACGGCTGTCTGCAGAGGTCTTTTCCTCGGCACAGAAAGAACCAAAACAAAACGTGAGCAGCCAAAACCGCGAAGAGAATGGCAGTACAACGCTGAGAAACACAAGGGAAAAGCCTCTGCTAGCAGGGTAGTATAGTGTGGACCGGTATAGCCTTAAACTCTCAATGACGGTTCTATTAACTATAATATCCTAGATATTGATGAATGCGATGAAAATAGTCACAAGTGTAGCAACAACGCGACTTGTATAGACACCAAGGGATCTTACAAATGCAAGTGCAACCATGGCTTCCAAGGTGACGGCTACAACTGCACAGGTATCGCAGTGCTCTATCTTTCTGCTTAAAATTTTAAACAGAATAACTACACAGTTATTTTTTTTTTTCATCTGTCGAATGTCCCAGAATTTTCTGTGGCGAAGAATTGACGTTCATGGGCTTTATTAGAGTTAACGAAATTCCAGTGAAATCAATTAACGGCAGAGAAACAGTAAACGTTATTCTTTTATTAGATATTTTATTGCACAGTTAAGCATAATCAGTCATAATCTGATAACAAAGAGTTTGCGTGCGAAGAAAAAAAGAGGAGTTGTGGGAGCAAAATTGAAAGAGGGAGTGGCTAACTCGCTTTAGTTACCTGTAAAGGGAGGGCGGATCACAATGAGTTATAGGAGACTCATTAGGACTAAAAGTGTTCACGATATTGCAAAATTATTCTAAATATTGACGAATGTCAAGCGAAAACCAGCAAGTGCGGCAAGGACGCGACATGCACGAACACAGACGGATCTTACAGATGCAACTGCAATACTGGCTTCTTTGGAAACGGATACAACTGCACAGGTATACCAGGGTTTTATCTATGGCACAAAAACGTTTTAACGGTCTCAGATTCCCTGAATCAAGCAATTGCGAGCGAATTTTTTAAGGAAGGGAAAACAAAGAAGGACAGCAGCATGCCTTGTAAACGGATTTTGGGGCAAAATACCAAATTAATGAAATAATTTTCATATTGGTTCATAGATGTACGTCATAGACATAAAGCCGGTGTTTGAGGCGTCGTTTGAGGCCAAATAGTCTCATCGCAAATAATTTCCAATACCCTGAGCGGCGGATCAGCTAATGGGTCCTAATGATCTTCTAATGGTTTATTTCTGATCGACCTCGAGTAACAAAAAAAGCGTCAAGAACAATCATATCGTGGCTAACATAAACTCGCAGGATAACTTCATGACGTTGCTTAGGGTAATTTCATGCAAATTAATGTTTAAGCTCGCAATTATTTCACACTGTGTACTTTAACTTTGTTCCCTCTAGTGTGTCACACCATCTTTGATTTCGAAGACCACGATTTATCAAATTGGACGTTGACTGGGAAAGCATTCAGTAATCAGCCAACATACGGAGACAATCCATCAAAAAGGTTTGATAAGGAAGGGAATGGAAGGAATGAACCGTCAAATCACCGAGGGGATTGGTGGATTGGTACCTACGAAAATCGGTCTAGTCCTTTTCACCCGGCCGGAGAAGAACAAAAAGATGATCCTCAAGGCTCAATGACGTCACCCAGTTTTTTAATTGACGCAAACTTCCTCACGTTCCTGATTGGAGCAGGCTGTGAAAATTTCCAGACTCGTGCTGAGCTTTTAGTTAACGGAACTAAGGTTCTTGAAACGAAAGCTAGAAAGCATCATCAGCTGGATAGGTGCATCGAAACTATGTCTGAGAAAAGCTGGAATGTGTCACGATTCACTGGTAGCCGAGCCCAATTGCGTTTGATTGACTACTCTTCGGAAGGCTGGGGTCACATTAACTTTGATCATTTACAAGCTTGCCACAAACTACCTGAAAAAGATACAGCGGCTCCACTGCTGAATTAATTTTCAAATCAGTAAACAGTCGAATGAAAAACAAACTGACCCAGTAGTCTAGGAGCAATGGTATTTCCCGTGGGATTTTCGTGATGATTTCAAGCGACCAGTGCAGAACTGTTAAGGGGGACCTAAGGAACATGTCTAATGTTGTCGGCACTTTTGTATTGCGTGCAGAGGATTTTTAGAAGGGGTGATGAATGGTCCATTAAAATTTTTAACTGCTCGCAAAATTTTACCTTTGCTCGATTTGCTCGCAAAATTTAAACGAGTGCTCGCTTGCTCGTGCTCCTCAAATTTTTGCGTTGCTCGCAAGCTCGCAAAGCAAATTTTTTATTTCTGCTCGTGCTCGCAAAAAAATCGCAGTGCTCGGCATGCTCGCAAATGCTCGCAAAGACCATTCGTCACCCCTTTTAGACACTATTCTGCTCTGCATGAGAACGAGGCTCAACAATAAAACGACTAAAAAATGGCCGTTTATTGGAATTTTGGAACAAACTACAATCAGTTTCGATATTCTGGGATATCTTACTTAAAATAAGTAGTTGAAGGCGACACTTTTGCGTGGTCACGTGACCCGAAGTAGGGACTTAATACAATGTTACCCTTAAAGAGTACTAACATTAATACCTACCTTTTCACATTGCCAAATTGAAAGCCATATTTTTCAACAAATTTCGACTTTCTAATGTTTCTACACCTCACTGTCAGGGTCCTCGTCTTCAATCTTAAGTGTATTAGTATCTTCACATGCATTTTCACAGGGCTCAGAGGTAGGCGTAATTCAAGCCTGATTTCCGGCAGTAGCATCGATTGTATGACCATGCGCATCGGTTCCTTCACAGCCGCACTTGACCAATAGGACGATTTCTACAGGAGCAGGTGCTTCCTTTGTCATAAAGGGGATCCATTTATCCTCCCTTTTCTCCCATCGAATCCATCTGGCTGTGGCAAACTTGGACAGCACACTTCATCATTGTACCAAACTATCATTTTGATAGTGGGCGCGGAGAATTGCTTCATAAAACGACCCTTCGTTTGGTGGAAGCCTATCCGATTCGCCTGATTTTTTTCTAAACATACATGTATGTACATCTTACTTCCTTGACTTGTGAGATACCAGTTCCAAGCTAATAAAACTGGGTTACAAATCTCTCCACAAGGACCAATATCTCTTCTCGGGGGATGCACTGTGGCTCCAAGGCTTCCAAAAGCAGTTATGGTATCTACTGCTTCCATGAACGTTTTGCAGCATAAAAGTTTCCCTTTCACAGAAAAACGCCCGGTGATATCAGCGTGGAAAGCTAGTAATGCGGCAAGTTTAACTACCGAGGGTGCTAGCTATTGGACTAAGACCAATCACACGATGGTTATCACCCGTAGCAAAGATAAACGATGTCTTCACACAGAGCGCCGGATAGAGCCTTAGAGGCACAACTAAAATCTGTGTCTGGAGAATGGATATAAAGCTCCATTGCACCGTTGGCAGTTGCGTCCAGAGCATGTAACAACATCTTGGTGTCTGCTTCTTCTTGATCACTTTGAAGATGGTTCCCATTTTGTTGTGTTGGACGACACTGGTAACCCCAGGCCCCAACAACTTGTAGATTTGTCTTCATAGCATGATCTAGAAAATTTCTCTGCCAGGTAGCTAGATAGCTCGTTCTCGGAGTTACTACGAGAAAAGCGTGGAATTACTAATAAGTTAATATACGGATCTTGACCAGCCTGCCGGTTTACTCAAGTCATATCGATCAAAAATCAGACAGACCTCATCATCGGACTTGTACTTATGGATGATTCTGGCAGTAAAGCGCTCAGCTCATTGTGAACAGTCTTTGATATCGACCGCTTTGTAGAGAGATTGACGTTCTGCCAATTTATGGCGTCAACAACAGCAACTCGCAGCTGAGATGAGGGTTCCATATTCTTTTGCTCGAAAATCTGTGAGCGATTGCGATATATGACTCTATGGATGGAGTCCTTACACCACTTGAACACTGTCTGTGCCACGATGCTCCTTTATCCTTAAGCTTTTGAGCTGCAGACGTTTTTAATTTTGACCAACTTTCGAAATATTCTGAATGGGCGTAAGACGGCCATTCTTGTATGCACGTCAGTACTCTGTCATGAGAAGTCGGTTTCTCTACAAGTCGTTCATTTGGCTTAATTTTGGCCACAAATAATACACAAACTTACATTGACGTCTTTGGTCCCTCCAGTTTGTGTACAACTTGACATTTAGACTGGGGAAAAGACGTAACGGCAATATGTATCTCAGATGTTCATGTGGCAACATACAACACCAAACCAGAAAACTGGAATATGTATTAGCAAATGAAGAAAAAAAAAATAACCTTTGGATAACTGTCATAGTTTGAAAATGGAATTTCTTATTTTATTATAAAGTAGTCTAGTTTATACCTGAATTTTTAAGTGCAGGGAAAAAACGAGGAATGCTCACATTTGTTGCAGGACAAATTACTTGTTCTCCCACATTGATATAATTCCAAGGAGTGCTTACTTTCATCTCAGGCAACTGGCTTCTTTTGAGCTAAAAATTTAGATTTTGAACTTTTACCAATGCACTAGAGGTAATTAAACATTCCTAGATATCTTATGAAATATTACTTTTACATTTACAGAAAAGAACGTGATTGAATAGCCGTTTTTTAAGCATTTCCAAACCTTAGCCTCGTTTTCATGTAAAGCTCAATGGGCAATTTTTCAGCGCCACTTAAATACATCCTGCATGAATTACAGAGGTGCCGACAACATTAAACATGTTCCTTAGGTCCCCCTCAACACTTCTACGCTGGTCGCTTGAAATCATCACAAAAATCCCACGGACATTTTTTCAAGGACATATGCTCCCTGACTACAGCTCTGAAACCGTAAGTTTGTTAGCCATTTCCAATTACACTGGTCACATTGCGTAGTCACGTTTGTTCTTTTCTATTCAAGTAATTTTTACCAGGACATAGTAAACTCTGATAGAAAAAAATTTGAACAGAAAATGACTTGTATTCCTTCAGAAATTCCGTTACATCGAATTCTTTATTTACAGATACGTTTTTGCCTACAAGGTGTTTGTTATAATAAAACTTGGAATTTTTCAGTTTGAAATTATACCGTAAAATACTGAAAAATCATTACACGGACTTCTTTTAGATATTTTGAAATCGGATACTTATGTTGACACACCACAGATGAATTTAGAATGCTCCTATAACTGATTTAAATTTAGGTCGTAATTTTGTAGTCTTGCATTACATTGGTCTTCTCGTATTTTGATAGTTTTGTTTTAAATTTCTTTCTTTTATTTTTGTCCCAGTGAATGTGTACTTTACGTTTCCCTCTGGCCTCCTCGATAAGCTTAAGTATCTGCGAAGCAGAGGATATTTAAATTTGTAATTGCATAAACGAATGAATGAATAAATAAACTTTAGGAATAGTGTAAGTGCTTGTACTGTATTTTAGCTTTTCAATAACAGTTGCCGTCGTGTTGAAGCATTATAAAAAAAAAACAATAAAAAACAATCGAACAGACAGGCGATGCAAAGAAACTTTGGGAACTGAGTTAAAGTATGGTAGTAGGGTACTGTATTTTCTCTAAAATGTACTGCTGTGGCCGCGTTGGAACGTGAAGCATTAAAGTAAACTGCAGATGATCTTCTTTCATATAATTCTTCACCTCGCAGTTCTAATGTATGATTTTCATACATTCATAACTTCATCACAATCCTTTCACGGGTTTAATAACGAAGCAATTCAACGACCTGCTCCCAGTTGGCTTGTTAGCTTAATTGATTGGTAGAGCACTGCACTGGAATCGCAGAGGTCAAGGGTTCGAATCCCGTACAAGCCTGAATATTTTCAGGCTTTCTTTTCGCAACTGCAAAAGCTGTGTCTATAACTGCGATGATCTTCTTTCATGTAAAACTTATTTTTGTGGCGTTTCGCTGAAGCATTTGCTTGTTTGTTTCGTACGAAAGGATCATCCTGTTTTCCTGTTTTCTAGTCTAAGTATGCACAAACCTCCGCATCTTTACATTGTAAAATTGCCCACACAACTCTATTTTCCTTCCAATTTTAAGCCAATGGAATTGGAAAACTATAGATTAGGCCCCTTTGATTATGGGCTCCCTGGGCTTAATTCAAAATTTGGATTTGAACTGCAGAAATAGTCGCCTGCATTTGACATATTGAGCGGGTCCAAATAGACGTGATTAAGTTTGAAAGAACGCAAATAATAATTCTTTTTCAGTTTTTACTGGACGTTTTCACTGCCGTCGTCGTCGTCCTTGCTTAAGGTCCCTATTATTAGGAACACCACACATCTTGAAGAAAACGTTTTCATTTGAACTATAGATCAGCAATGGCAGATCATTGATATCAGGCCCACTCTTGTAAGTACTAATACTCATAACATTGTGAACTCTGTCAATAATAAGCTAAAAAGATCTCTTCAATCAAAAAAACCTAAAAATCTTCTTCTCCCGATTTTTTCACCCGAGCAGTTCCTCTTTTGACATGGTCCGTCGAGCAAAACGCGCTAAAAGGACTCCTTGCAGTATAAGATTTGGTCGCTTTGTGCTCAAAAGTGATTTTCTCAGAAAAATTGGTACCTTTCTCAAAGAGTTAGTGCGACATGATATGTGTGCTCTACATATAGGGCTTTCTGGTTTCTCTCTTAGTTCAACAACTTGATCATGGGATTCCTGTTAAAGTGCGCTTTTCAGATTATGTTCTACAAACCGGTCCGAAGAGTTTTCGGGATTTCCGAGGATGGCGGCGAACCAGACAATTAATGTGAAAAGTTGCCAATCAATTCACGAGGTTCGTCCTTCGACCTTACTTCATTCATGGGGAAGACTGAGGTGGTCATTCTTGGAAGGAAAAAAACCCCGAGCTTCAAAGCTATCGAATAAGTTCGCAGGGCGTTTGACATCGTTTTTTAAAATACCCCGTAAAACGCCTCTTTGCGAGTTGCAAACGTGGCAGCAACGTTTTTCTTCTTCTTTTAGATCCCCTGAACACAACTAGCTAAGTGGCTTGCTTTCTTCATGAAATGCCTACGGGAGTACAGATGCTCCCGGACTATCTTGGTTTTGTAACTTGTTTCCATATGTAGGTTTCAGAGCTACATGTGAATTGTAAAACTTAAAACTACAACAATTTGATCACTCGGTATGAATGGGTTGGCTTTCAAGAGTCTTGTTTTTCTTCTACTCTTTACACTCTCTTCCCCTGTAAATTCTCTTTGTGAAATTTACAGGGAAAAGAAATTGTTCGCGTTATGACCTATTTACAAGTTGGTTTATAGGAACCTTGATTTATCCCTTTGCTTCTAATCAGATTTAATGGCCCACTTACCCTGCTAGCAGAGCATTTCCTTCACTTGGTCTCGATTTTTGCGTACTAGAGAAAGACTTGCATGAATCGAGTAAGATAGCTTTTTAGCAAGTGCCGCTTGTTGCTTGGATCCCGTTTTGAACCCAGGCCTAATAGCCGTGCGCTTGGTTCAGCGGACTCAGTTATAACCATTGGATTATCAACAAACGAATGCTGGCACTCGGAAAATAAGTTTGACCATAGAGAACAAGATTGACAGGTCCAGAAGTTCAAGCATGGGCGAATTCAAAGGCTTGACACATGTACAATTCTCACTCAAGAAGACCGACGAGCCTCCGCTTGCAGGATGTGGCCCACTTTGGAAGAAGAGTTTTGTTTTCAAAAAGATATTACGACACAAAAGAGTCGCAACAGTT
>JBBMOI010000020.1:945000-1005000 GCA_038088405.1 Porites divaricata | reverse complement strand
TGCTTAAGCTAACAAAACTGTTTACGTATAGTTAAGTTATTTTCAGTAGCAATCTTTCATAACACAATAAAACGACTTTTCCCTGCGATCTTAAACTTAGCTTGAGGTTTGATTCACCAACTCGCTAAGAACAACTGACCAAAGTAAAAAGATTTCAAATTGGACGCTTTAGTCCCTAGATCTTTAGTCATGTCGCAGCCGTTGGAGCGATCTGACAAGGGTCTAGCGAGAAACACTTATCTTATAACCTTAGTTGATCTTAATATTTTTCTATGTGCCACACCCACACCAACACAGGGATATGAAGGTAAAACCAAAAGCCAATATACAAACAATCTTAAATACAGACAACAGAGCGATTTTCGTATGACCTTGAAAAATGGTTTCGGTAAGTGTTCGTCATCTGTTTCATAAGCCAATGGATGAAAAGATCAAAACATGGACTCTTCGTTTTCCCGCCAAAGAAAACCCTAATATGGAGAAGGCATTGTTCGATTGGCCAATCGTGTTGCAGTATGACGTCAAAGCGAAGGATCCATTGATTTCTAGAAAGTTCTCGGGCATGAAGTTTTTTTACGCGAGCGTTCGCTTAACCAACCAAAAGCCACGCACGTTTGTATCCGTTCGATAAACCAATCAAATCGCTCTATTTCCGTTTGTTTGTTGTTTCTGTTTTGTTCGCGCGTTTTCATTTCAAGGTCATACGAAAATCGCTCTATTGCTCGCAACGCTTATATACGGTCTAAGCCGATAAAGCCTGAAATACTCAACAAAAAAATAAGATTTTGGACGGGATATGAACTTGCGGTTTATGTTGTTTGAAAAATCAGCAATACATCCTTCTACTGCAAAAGGGTGAATCGCGAGTATTACTACTGACACTATACTGCTAGTTTTTAGCAAACCAGTTGTAGTTCTAACGATAGAACTACGCTGTCATTAATTAATGCGCTCATATATTACTGCCAGGATCCTTATTTGACTTAATTTCGGAAACTCATTAAACGATCTCTTGTACATTTACCGTAATATCATTCATCCACCTACTTTTTAGCCTGTAGCTCGGACAACATTCCTGCCAGAACAGCAGCAAAGGCAGTCACTCCGGCGCCTTCAACAACTGCTTTCTCTTCCTCAATCAGACGCAAAATGGCCAGGGCAATGAAGTCCTCACTGAAATAACAAGGTTACTTTCGGTTTCTACGCAAGAGACTCATGACTTTCCCGAGAACAAGAGCTTTATAGAATTCTAAGAAAAAAAAAACAATAACTACTGAGATTTTATGCTACACTGGATTTTAGACCTTATTTACCGACATAATATAAGTCTCAATGTATTCACACCGAGCAACTGTACTTATCAAAAGTTCTCCCAGTGCTGGACACACCCCGACCAATGCCATTCCTGCCTAGGCATCTGTGCACGCGAAGAACCAAACCGTTTACAGGGAGGAAAAACCCAAAGGTTCGTACTACAAATCTCTGGCAGTCACTACCCCTAGTATGCCACCTTGAAGTGGATAACACTATTCACCGGAGGTAAAACTCTAACAAGTGGATAGCGCAGTTGGTCTCCCTAGTGGTTACCCTAGTAATTAATCCAGCGGAAAACGCTATCCATCTTTTGAACATCTGGGGCCAGGACTGATTAAAGTAACTGAGCGCGCAAAAAGTGTTGTTAATTAGTGTAAGGGTCGCCATGATGAATTAAAGCGTGTGTTTATTTTACAAACCTTTGCGGCAGTTTCCAATGCTACAGAGGGGTTATCCGTCAGTAAAAGGATCAAAGTATCAAAGTGTATGAAAGTTGGTGTTCTTGTGAGTCTTACCTGACACTTATTACTTTATCAACCATCCCTGTGGCAGTTGCAAAGGCGTTGGAGCCGACCTTAGACACACACAGCCCTGCAGGGGACATGTAAGGAAAGATGTCACAACAGGGTATAAAAAACGTTTTAAATCTGTGACACAATAAATTAAAATAGAAACAAATCATAGGGCTGTGCCTTGGCAGCGCCCATTGGCCCCTGATGTCATAATTAGTTTTGTTCTTGGGCGACTAGGAAATCTTAGTTGTTTCAAAAAATCCTATGCTGTGCGGCAACTTGGATTTCACACGTTCAGAGCACGGGGCTCCCTTCAAGTTTTCCTACAGTATGGTCTTAAAAAGAATTTTAAAACTACAGAAGGAAACAAAAGAAACACAAAAAAGCTAAAATAGACTTTATATAACCACAACCACTGCCCACCTTGTTAAGTTTTTACTATTTGCGGGCAGACATCAAACTCACTGATTGTATCTAACACTGATCAATAGCAAAGAAAATCAATCCGCGAATTTCAATTTCATCGCTTTATTCGTGACAGTAGAAATTATATGAAAGAGCTCAGCATTGTGTTTTACCCAGATTGGTTCTGATTCAAATAATAATAATAATAATATATTGGTTCTGATTCATTATCATGTTTTTTAGATAGCAAAGTGGTACCTGCTTCCAGCGGTTTGAGCTGGTGTGGATAAAGTGTATAAGTGACATTTTTCATAAAAGAATAAATGGGAAAACCTGTCTGCAAACATCTAAGAAGGAAATTTGCTCAGATCTCCTAGGTTCACGCATGAATTATATCTTTTTTGTAGTAATTCCAAAATATCATAAAAGTTCCTGAATTGAATTTTGTGAAACTTCCCTTAGCTGGCCAATGCATACGTAGGGTAAAGCATTTCCAGAAAAACTAACGGATAAATGCTAAAATTCAATACAGAGCTAGCTGAAACAAGACGTCCTTGTCGAGCGATATGTATTCTAATCTGAAAATATAGGGCAGTCTACGTGTAATTCTCAAGAGGGCGTGTCATTAAAATGAAACCTTGCTATCTCTTTTACAGAGCCTTACCATCGGCTAATGTCAGAGACTGATTGGCTTCTATTTTAACTGGATGACCAGCAGCCATTGCGGCCTGAAAGCTGGCGCAGCGTTCTGATTCAACTCCCTGTAGAGAAACAGACACGGTTAATACTGGTAACTAAACGACGCTTAAATTTAATATACAGGAAAACTAGGACTCATCCTGATCCTGGACGGGGCTACTCTACACTGCACTTCTGTTCAAGTTTGTTAGCAATAAAAGCGGATGTAGGCGCGTTGCGTTTTGTAAATGCGCCATATAAGAATGTATTTATTATTATTATTATTATTATTATTATTATTATTATTATTATTCCATAAAAACCAAAGACTCCCAGCGTCCTAAGATGGGTAAGCTCTTACTTTTCTATAAGATGTTTACAAACGTCTTAAAATAATATTCTCGATTTTCTTGCGTCTAAGAAAAGTTTAAGAAACACACGTCTTACCTTAAGATTGTAGCATGTTATTTCAGAGGAGTGACATCTTTTAAAACTAAGATTAAACTTAAAGTGATCTTTAAAAACTTTTAAGACGTTTTTGAAATAACTTGAAATCTCCAAAAGGTTCAGTGGCATTTACTTATTATAAGAAGCAAATCGTTTCAAACCGAGGAATTCGATATAATTCACTTTTACTTGTATAAATATGTTTTATGATATACTTGCAAACGTCTTTTCGAAAAAGAAAAAAAAAGGAACATGAGGGAACACGAGGTTCAAAGCATTTAGGAAAGAAGAAAAAGTTCTCGTAATTCAAACTCTGCACAGACAACTTTGTTCGCGAAGCCATTTGATGACAACAAAATGCACGGCAACTCAGATGCTATCGTGTTGGTTGGTTGTTGGTTGGCCTTAACTTGGGTCTTTTGGTTATGCTAAGTCTTCGTACAACCTGGGCGCGTTATCAACTTGTCGTTTGTCAACAAAAACGTGACGGTGCGAGTTTAGTTTTCAGAATATTAAAATACTATGAAACAGTAAATATAAGCAAGGAGATTCATCAGAGCACTGCGAGACAGTCCCGCAACAAGTTATACGCAAAGTTCAGGAAAACCCAGTTACTAAAAAGTTTTTCAAAACATAATAAACTCTCAACAAATACTTGAAAATCTTTGAAGGAAATGAAGTCAATAAGCATTTAAGAAGTGTTTAGGAATAAGAAAAATTGAACTTGAAAACGTTACTCGACGTTTCGATGTATCACACATCATTAGCAAGAGTTTCAAAGTTGTCTAAAGAGCTGAAGTTTGAGTAAAGTAGATATTCCTGCATGCTTCATTGTTATGTAGATTTTTTTTAATAGAAAAGCTTAGCGCGAATGGAATCCGATGGCACATTAAATGATAGTTTGCGTTCTTGTATAAATAGCATCTCGTAGACAAGGCATTCGAAATTGTTTGTGTTTTCTTTTTCTTTTTTTTTTTTTTTTGAGAACAGTTTGTTTAAAAATATTCTTAGAAGTTTGCCTTTAGGCAAAATGATCTATGAATTACTGAAAACTTTTCTGAATTCTGTTCTGCTAAAACAAAAAAATTATTGAGGGTTCTTCTTACGATTATTTGAACATCAGGACGTAATCCTTTGACTGCCACAGCTACACCAGCCAGTAAGCCTCCACCGCCCACAGGGATCACAACCGCATCTAAATCAGGTACCTCTTCGACGATCTCCAGACCCAACGTACCCTGGCCAGAAAGGATGTTAGGATGATCGTACCTTAAAGAAAAATAGAACCATCTGAAAACTGCAGCTTACAAAAGCGACTTCACCTTTTTAGGTGCAATGTCACAAGAACTCTTGTCATAGTTCTCTTGGGCCCAGTTAAAAAGCGGCACTTCACATCTTTTCTTCTCGCTTATTTGCATTAGACTCGGCATACATGTATGTAAAATGCGAGGTTTCAACCGAGCCTTACAGTTGGCCACTTCAGAGTTCCAAAAACCCTCACTTTCAAAATGAGGCCAAGTGCACAACCTTTCTTATGAAAATGAGTTTTATTTGCATGAGAATGAAAAATCATTTGCATATCAATGGCTGAGCACTTAAGCTCGTTTTGATACAGAGGCCCGTGGTAACTCGGAAATTATTACATGTTACAGGTAATACGGCCTATCACATGTAACAGAATAATTCGTTAAGACGCAAAACATTTTCCAGCTGCCTCAAGCCTCTGTTTCGAAGTGTGTCTGATGTAACACAACAAGAGCTTGCACTTGGCCTCGTTTTGAAAGAGTTACTTTCGAACTCGAAAATATCCTTATACTACCGTGATGACGGTTGTGACATCAGGTACTAAATACCAAATTGCGAACTTCAGCTTCCAATTTCTTCACTAACAATTGTTCATTTGAGAAGCTACTATAAACAAACACTCCTCTAAGTGTTTCATCCGCCATCCAGACACTTCAAAGTCGGTCTTTAAATACTTTGCTGCGTCTCTTTTTTCAACCCACTTCTCTGTATTTAGATGTAGAATGAAACACTGCGTGTCCTGTTTGATGTACATTACGTTTCGTCGTATTAAGGTCACCACGGCACAACCCCGGCACTGGTTACCATATCAGACATACAACAGTGAAAACCTTCATTTTAACGCCATAAGTTGGCAGTTACAAATGGCTTTACTTAAGTTTTAAGTATGGTGCTCCTGAGGAGATCACAGCAGTGATGAAACGAGAACATAATCATTCAACTGTTTATTTATTAAACTCACCCATTGATATATGCTAATCCATTTGCCTTCGCCATCTTCAGAGCAATTTCTTTTGACTGTAAACGTAGACAGAGTAATTAATTTACGGCTTACGTTAACAGGACGAGACGTTAGAAGTCTTTTATGAGTTTCAATTTTAAGGCCAAAATATTGATACAAAATTCAAACAGGCCAATGTGACGGCTATCCAGTAGACTGTTCCAGGCGTTAACATAGTGGAGCGGGGGGTTGGGGGGCGCAAAGAAAAGTGAGCAGGAAAAAACAACTATACTCTCTACTATCTGAAAGCCTGGAACAGGCTAACTACCAGGGCAGCCCCCCCCCCCCCCCCCCCCCCCACTGCTACCAGGGTTTGTTGGAAATGAGTCTAACCAAAATTAACTAGTTTCCCGAGTGAACGCCGAGCAGTCATTAAGGCTACTGTTCACACTATACCTGATGGATTGTCGTGCCGACACGATAAGCTATCCAGTATAGTGTGAACGCCTATCCGATATGTGACTTTCCGAAATCACCGTTCTTATGTTTGAACAGAAGCCCTATCCGGTATGTTTTTCGTGGCGGCGCAAGAGCTATCCTGTATAGTGTGAACATAGCCTAACTGAGTGCTCCGTTATGTGACCTACGTTAGCTTGAGAAAACAACCGACATTTAGCGACGCTACCACTGGTTTCCCGCCAAATGACGTCTGAGAAACGAGCGCAGAAATTCCATACTGATGACGCGTCACTACCCAGATCGGGGTAGTGCTTCTGATTGGTTAAATCAAATTTCCCACGCGGCACGACCAATCAGAAGCACTCACTACCCAGATCCGAATAGTGACGCGTCATCAGTATGGAATTTCTGCGCTCGTTTCTCAGAAGAGCGGGGAAACCAGTGGTAGCGTCGCCAAATGTCGGCTGTTTTCTCAGGCTAGCTATAGACCCATGTGTTCAAATGCATGAATATAACGATCAACATTCGCGGGTGGATGAAGCATCTCAAATTTTGCAGTGTTGAGCACTCAGAGACTTTCGGCGGGAAACAGTAGTATTGATTTCTTAGATGTCCTACAACCACGACGTAACTAATAAAATCGTGTACTGTTGAGGAAAACTTCCGCTATTAAATATCTGAGGCGTGTTCGCTTACGGGAGAGTTTTTGAAATAGCACTTGACTGAGAAACAAAACGGATATTTACAAATTAAAGTGGTCGCTTAAGAGAACTGGCGTTATGAGAGAGTTGACTCTCTGAAACCTTGTTATCTTCTCAAACGTAATGGTTCAAGTAAAATACCTGGAAGCAACTCTTGAATTTTGAAAAGTGACAACGTAACAAACGTGGTCATGTACCACCTATGCCTTGTCTCTTCACATTTTTAACGTACTTCAAATTTGCATAGCCACTTTCTGTTATTGAAGATATTTTTTTCAATTTGATGCAGAATAATAAGATGTATTTCTTATCGAACTCATCGGCGTCGTTACCTATTCGGTTCTTTATACCTCAATAAGATCTGCACCATTCACGTGCACAGTAGCACCATGTTTCCTGCATGCTGAAATCTTCATGATAGGTGCGTTCAGTGGCATTACAACAGTCACATGAATCCCAAGGTCCTTTCCATGATATGATAATGCTAAGGCGTGGTTCCCAGCCGAAGCTGCTATTACTCCTTTCTTCTTTTGCTCCTGAAAAAAAGCGCTGCTGTAAAGTAACAGAAAAGCATCCATTGTCTATTAAGAAACAGACATGGAAAAATACATTTCCACTAACACTTACTTTAGACAGCATGAGCAGCGTATTCCTAGCACCTCTTTCTTTGAAGCTAAAATGAATAAATTACAAAGAGATGATACATCAAAAAATTAAACACATCTCTACAAATACTCGCCAGTTACATTAAATCTATTCATTCATGGAGCTTTTGCCAGAAAACACTTTTTAGTAGCCAGCGTAGCCTACAGATAGATAAAGTGTACCTCTGTTTTCCTTTACTTCACAAAACTGGTCCATAGTTAGCTTAAGTATTAAGAAAGGGGTTTTTTGAAAGAGCAATTAAACGTGATTTGGTAAAGGCTTCAATGGTTAAGGGTTTCACAATCTGAATGACACAATCCAGCAGTTATGGGTCAAGTTAAAAATATCAATATTGAAGTATAGCTATTAACTTAAAGGTATATGTTGCAGTTAATTTTTTATCACGTGTACCAGGTAATTTTTTTGTTTGTGTTTTGTTTCAGCTTCACCAGCATACATTACCATACCCAAAGCAAAGAAAAAGAATTAATTATCTGAGATAAAAAATTAACTACAACATATACAAATAATGTAATGACTGCAGACCTTCCAGTATGCTGAAGGTATTCCTTTTTGAAGTACAAATCCATATTTAGAGTCTCTGACATGCTGGATCTCTGAAAAGAAACCAAAACTGATTAGTGTGCATCATACAGTGTTTTAGGTGGTTCACTCTTCATTTTGCCAAGGAGAAAGCAAACCTTAGTCAATGAGGGTCGACATTAAAAAACTGTAGGAAAGATGATACAATCATTTCAATGTACTATCAGCCTTAAAAAGCCTGTTAAAAATCAATTTTGTTAAAAAATTGGGTCAGGCTTCAAAAACCTTGGTGGCATTGGCATTCTGAAGTTCTAAACATCAAGATAATAACTAATGTCAAGAACTTGTCGATACAATGTGACATGAGCTGATGACAATAATTGCCCTCTATATTCACAATCACCATACTGTATGGTTCATGGTTTTTGATCCTATCCAATTCTGTACTCCTTGAGAAGTAACAAATCTGATTCAGTTTGACTATTTTCCAGAGGTGTGCGTGGTTTCTCTATAAACTAATCATTAAAAGGAATTTTCAGAAAAGGCAAGATATCAACACACACTTCACACTTACCACCAGTTACAAAGTACTTTGCTGAGTGTACTGGGGTGTATATCTGGCCAACAAGACTTTAATTTATTTAGTTGATCTAGCTCTCATCCACTGTGTTTATTGGCCAGTTTATCAAGGAATGCCCTTTTTCTGTAGGAAACTTGGCATGGGACTTTTTGAGGTAAATTTTTGTTCCTGGGATTCTGAGGAGGTTTTGTTGGGAGCCAGCTTAAGTTAACTCAGGGTTAGTGCAAAATTTGATTTCAGATATGAATAATTTAATAAAAAACAAATTCAGTTTAATTCTTTTTGCCTACAATTTGATGATTGGATCATGCACTATAAAAAGAAGAGAGAAAATCATACAGGAAAATGTTTTTGAACAAAAGAAAAAGAAACTTGGGTTTAAATTTAACCCTGGGTTAGCACTAAGTGGCCTTTGAACAACTGGACCCAGGGGATTTTTTTTCCATTCAATCGTCCTCATCACTTAGAAATGTGGAATATCCCCTTGTTGGAAGTAGCTATAATAGTTGTGGGTCATGGGTAAAATGTCATGGGTCCTGGGTTAAAACGTCATGGGTCACTGGTAGTGGAATACCACTATTGCAATATCCTAGTATCCCAAATGGTTGTGGGTGTGAGAGCAGGGTAAGATAGCATAGCATGTAGACATCTCAATCCAATATTTTTAAAAGAAAGATTTTATTATTGTTTTTTAAAATGCACAGGAACATAAATTTATTCAATCACAGTTAAATCTCTTGGGTTACTGTCACAAGGAGTAAAATTATTTTCCTCAGTATATGTCAGGTCTCGGTCATTCGTTATATTATTCAAAAATGAAACAAATTTACAGTGGAACCCTGACTTACACCCACCCTGCTTAATATAACGACCATCTCGTAATTATGACCATAGTCTTCTAACCCAAGCGTAAAAGTCACTGAGTCATTTTATTATTTGAACACCACGCTAATGGGACGTATACAAAACATGAACCCCTGGCCCAAGGACCACCCTCGTAGTCCTAGTCCATGGACCCCTTAATGAACCCTGAGTCCATGGACTACCCCTGTGGACCACCCCTAATTTTTGAAGATGAATTTTACTAGAGATCTAATCAGATTTTAAGAACCTTAAACGGAAGAGTCTGTGTCAATAAATTATATGTAATTATTATCAGGATTATGGGATCCTTGTATTATACACTGTCTTGTTCAAACTTTTTTTCTGAATTCCATACCTTGTAAACGGTTTGGGTTAGTCTGGTGATTTAGGAGTAACAATATTTGAAGGGAACAGCAATGGAGAGGGTTAATTAAGGAGGAAGTAGTCTCCTATGCAGCTATTTGACAAAATGACTTGCATATTTTTGAACAATGTGGTTGGACAGACATCTGACAAGCTTTGTGGACATAGCAGTTATATGCAGGTTATTTTGTGCTTGCATGATCTGTAAGCAGGAGTGAATAAGTTTGCCAATGAAAAAAATGTCTCCATGGGTAATCATGGGAAGGGAAGTCTGGGGAGGGTATGCAACGCGATGACATAAAAAAAAAGTCCGCATAGGAGACTACTTCCTCCTACCTGAATCTGTGTATGGAATTCAAGAAAATTTGAGTGGGCATGTAATATGAGATTATAGCCTATAAGCCTGATAATACAAACTGAGAGCAGTTTTGTTCATTTAAGGTTCCTCTCTTAAAATTCATCTTCAAAAATTAGGGGTGGTCCACAGGGTTAGTCCATGGACTGGGTCCAGAAGAGGTCCATGGACTGGGGGTCCATGTGTTCTATATGTCTCCATTAATGCGACCACCTTGTTATTATGACCAGGATTTTATGGCTTAAAGGTGCATGGTCACATTACGGTGGTTGAACACAGGTTTAACAAAAAAAAGAGGGTAACTCTCAACCGTAACCCTAAATAGAAGCTAACCGTTTCGAGTCAGTGCTTAACCCTAATCAGTATTGTCAGTGCTTTATAACCCCAATCAATTTAGTCAGAATCCCGTATGGATAGCAAATACCAGTCGTACAATAATGCTCTAACAATATTAAAAATACACGTTTTTACCCAAATCGTAAACTTTCCGATCTGCCAAAAGGGTTGTCACATATGCAACGGAACTTGCACGATGTTATTATAATCAGGCTGATTACAATGTTTATTTCCGGGGCGTAATATGAGCTACCGGCGAGCGCCTCCAACGTTACAAACACTCCCTAACAACATTTAGCCTTGATGTTGTAAAATTAAAGCTAGTTTACTACAGATATTTACCTCACATGGTGTTTTTTTAATTCCTTTTCGTATCCTGTACGCTGCAGCACTGACGTCTTCAAAACCGACCAAGATGGGTTCGTCTGATTCGCCGGTCACTGGGTTTAAAAGTGCCAACTTGTTTACTAAGCCAGAACCCACTCGAACCAGGTTCGAAGGTGACGAGGGCCTCTGTTGATCTTTAACTTTATCTGTCATGGCGGCTATTTTCTTACCGAAAACAGGATTGTGGAAATATCTAACACATACTTAATCAAATCTCTTATTATTTGCATAACGTTTTTGTGTATAATAATGCAAAATTTATTCAGGCGCGACAGAGTTGTGACGCCTGAGGGCGCGATCGACATTCCCGCGCAACTTTCAGGTTCGGATTTGGGACTGGGGCGGGGAAGAATGGGAGCTCTAAAATGGTGGGAAGCGGTGGAAATGGAGAAAATTACATAACATTATAACAATGCTTTATATTTCACAATCGAAAGAGAGCTGAAGGAATGAAGCCAAGAAAAGAAAAGGGGCAGGAGCCAGGAACGCTGGGTACTAGGGTGATGGGCCACTATAGCTACCCTGGCATGGAGCTTGGACCCCCATGTCCACCAAGCTTTAAAAGAGGGTGTGTCATCAATATATTTTTGCTTAAAATTTTCCTTCTGGCTAGAGGTGAGTCATGCCAGACTTCATTTTAAAGTTCCCCCTTAAAAAATATCTTTTGTTCAAGGGGGCTGGTTGTTTATTAATCTCATACCCAGATCTCCCAGTGTAAAACAGAGTGAGATCTGGGTACGAGATTAGTTGTTTATTACCTGTGAGAGGGGGGGGGGAGGGGGGGGGGGGTTAGTGGTTGATGTCAAGGTGGCCGGAGGCCATTTTCCTTGGGGATCACTTTTCAAAATCTTGATTGGTTGGGGGGGGGGGGTGATTTTTAAATAAGGAAGTGATATCTGGAGGGTCATTTTAATAAATTTCGTGAAAGTAGTAGTAAGCAGTAATGAGTGTGAATTGAAATTGAATGCAACATTGTCTGTAAATGGTAAACACCGATCTAATAAACACGATTGTTGAAAGAATGTGATGAACTTCGGCATGATTTATAGCCTGCAGAACAGGTGTAGTTTTTTTGCAAGTGCTTGCCCTGAAAAAGGCTGAAAAATAATTATAATAACACCTGTCTTGCACCTAGTTTTGATTTGTAGCTAATATTTTTTTTATTTGTACTAGCAGTTTCCAATGGCATGGGGGCAGATCACTTTCACAATAAAATTTATTGGGGAATCATTTCTAAAAACTTAAGCAAGGGGGAATTGGAGATTTGGTTCAAAAATCTTCTTAGCTTTCTCAAAATGGCTGCCCCCACACTCCCCCACCCTCCAAAAATATCATTTTTTAAAAAAACAAGCAGTATCTTCAAAGTTAAAGATCATGGCATTCTGTAGAGAAGCGATGTTGATGCACTGATGGCAGCTGGCCAAAACTGGTATTAACTAGCTAATTCAAATTTTGAGCTGCCTCCTTTTGGGGGAAGAATGAGTAGCCCCAAGAGACTGAGAGTGAAATTAAGCCTAAAATTGCCTCCAGCACTCAACCCACCTGCTGCTTACGGTTGAACTTCCAGGGTACTGGCAAGTGACCACTTAATGGAGGTTTATAGCTGTTCAATAGAGGTTTGTAATATAAAATTAGCAAAATCTTTAAACCAGAAACATCACTTTAGCATGAAACAAACAAACAGCAAGAGCAGCATTACTAGTCCACAATCAGTAGTCACCTTCGTATCTCGAACTGTACTTTTCTTCATCACATTTTTAATATGAAGCCAAAGTTTAACTAAGTGTATCAAGCACTTGATGGCTGCTTAATGTAGGTGATAAAAATAAGAGAACAGTCTGGATGGCCAAAAGGTGACAGGTTACATGAGTGGCTTGATAGAAGTCACGTATACTGATTAATAGAGGTTTAATTTACAATATTCTTTCCTAAATTCATTACAGGACTTGCAAGTACATTCAAAGGACCATATACATTTTAATGTAAAACATAATATTGCTCAGTTATGTAGCATCTTGATTGTCCTCGCACTTTCTCAGTTCCTTCTCGAGTAATTCCTCATTCACTCTGTGCTTCATTAAAAATGTTCCATTTAAGTGAAACACTGGAATTTCGTATTTATACTTTGAAAACCATGCTTCATTGCCCTTTTCTGTGATATCCACTTCCTCAAAATGAAACTAAAAACAAAAAAACATTAACATTAGCACATTTTTTAAAAGAAGAGACACAGAATAACAGAAGTTGATCATTACAGAGATTCATTTTAGCAAATGGCACTCCCCCTCATTAATGGCCTGGATGAGTGGTCTACATCTGTGGAACCAACAGTTTGGTTAATTTATTAATTTCATGATGCTAGTTGAAAAAATTACTTTAATTCTGCCGGTATGCAAAACAAAGTGAATCAGGGTTAAAGAAATAAGAGCTCTAATATAATGTCTTAAACAAGTGCCAAAATGAACTATTGTTGTCGTAAACTTGGTCAGGTCTTAAAAAGACTCAGCGGGATTGGTATTCACTGACTGACTGATTGATTGATGATTTATTGATTGATTGATGAACAGACCCTGTGCTTGAAACTTTCTAGCACTGCCTTGGCATCATCACAGAGTGGGCAGACCTGCTAAGAAAATAAACAACTGGAATAAGAATAATTTTGCTTTTCATTAGCAAATCCGCTATGAACAGGTGGCTATACATCTAATATCAGTAATAGGGGAGGTAATATATCTGATCAAGAAAGGTAGCCTGAATTTCATCCGATTACTTCGAGTCGTTATTACTCGAAGTAATCGGATGAAATTCCGGCTACAAGAAAGGGTCTTTATGAACATTTTCCAATTTTAAAGATTTTTCCAGAGATGAGCAAGATCTCATTAGATGTTGTGGAGTGAAAATTGTGTTGTTAACTTACTGAATCATGTTCACGGGTTACTTAAAACCTTTTCAGATACAAATTTCAGCTTATGTTACCTTGGTGTACAACGTTAGGATCGGAAGTGAAGGTTTAGTTGAAGAAAATCTTAACTCAGCACGACCTAAAGTCTTAGGCTGTAACTTGCCAGCTATACACACTGAAAATTTCCATAGTTTCGAACCCATTTTGGTTCATTTTGCACCTCTCGATCGCAAGGAAGGGACGAAATAGTCCTGGATGGGCAACCTGTGGTATATAAAGCCGCTGGTTTTCTTTCACTGTACTGTGGGCTCGAAACTAGCAAAAAAACGCTATCGTCGGCAAGGGTAGCCTGCGTGCAGACGATAACTAAACACACTGATTAGTACCGGAGTTAACCAGAGTTTAATTTCGTCTGCGCGCAGGCTACGGCAAGGGTAGCCTGCTACACAGCCGTTTTTTAGTAGCATACTAAGGCAAGGGAGGCAGGGGGAGATTTTTCAGTTAGATGGTTAATTACAAAGTTAAGGTGGTACCTAGCCTGAGGCTAATTTGATCCACCCAGGGATCCACCACTGTGCACGAGGGTCAAAAATTTTACCAAAACCGTCATCGCTACGAGAGTCTCGTGTGTAAAGAAATAATACTGTATTAAGTCAAATGATCAGGAAATACTTCATAACATACAGAATTTTGCATTCTTTTATGCCCCAAAAATTCCATACATATCAATTTTATTGATTAATCAAAAGAAATTGATGGTTACAACTTTTTTCATTGTTAGCCGGCATTGATTTTCACGATTTATCATTATTTAATATCGATTTCAATGCCTTCAAGGATTCCAACATCCATGTCTCTAAATAAAAAGGAAAACTGAGCTTTGTTTGAAAGACTTGTGTTCAGCTAGTGATCGGTGATATCATATGTTTTTATTTGTTTTTCCATTTACTTTCAATTTGCCCTTCACTGATTTCTGATCAGCACTAGTATAGCTCTCTTCAGACCCACTTTTGATTTGATATAAATGTTAACCTTTCTTTGAATTGTTGCATGGAATTAATAAAATAATTATTGTTACAAATTTGTCCATCTAAAGCAACAAAAATAGAGACTTTATGTTCTCCAAACGTTAAGCCATTCTTTGCGGCTAGTTCACCGGTGGAGCCACACCCAGCCACATGATCCAGCACCCTTCCCCACCCGTTACTGAATACACGGTAGATCAGAGAATGAGGACATGGAACGGTCCGATAGTTAAGATCCGGCTTCTCCTCCGTGACACAGCGAAAGAACTGGGAGTTCTAACACTCCCGCGGTCAAACGAAAAATAGAGGGTCCGCAAACACGACAAGCCAGTGTTAAGACACCGTACAATTCCGCAAATAAGCTCAGGAGCTTATATTTTCCAAAGGCCCTTTTCGTGGGGCTTATATTCGGAGGGGCTTATCTACGGAGGGAAATTTGCGTTTCAAAATCGATTGGGCTAACCTTATAGTTGGAAGCAAATTTACCGTTTTTGCTTTGTTTTACTTTGTATTTGAGGGCAATTTTCCAAGTACAAGCCCCTGGGGGGGGTTATATTCGGAGGGGCGATTTAACGGAGGCGTAACCGGTTTGGGGGGCTTATATTTGGAAGGGCTTATTTTCGGAATTTTACGGTATTAAAACACAATCTGTGGGTAAATTTTTTTAAAAAACGTGAGAATATGCACCGCACACATAAATTTGTTACAAAAGAATAAAAACTGTAAGTGCCATAACGTGGAAATTAAATCGAACAGACCTATCAGGGCAGCTAACAGTTTCGGATGAGAAGAAAAAGCGACCTAAAACTTTCGAGACAACCAAAGTTCCCCTAAGACATTCGCACGTAAACAGACAAATATTTTTTACGGCAACTTCAAACGCCAATCAGTTTTCTAAATCATAGAGAAAACCCGCTTGAGACACTGAAGCTTTTGGAAACCTTCAGTCGTTGGATACCCCTGTTAGCATGCATGAAAAGTTTGTTAGATATAGAAAAATTCTAACATGGCTCCGAGGCTTTAGGTTCAAAATTGCAAATTTCTCACGACTCCATTGTCTCGCAATTCCCAGGAGAGACTCGAGCACAAAGAAAACCAAACAAAATATAGAAAAATGACCAGAAAGCCTCAGAGTCATGTTAAAATCTTAATATATCGAACGAGGGCTATTCGAACCAATTTGCTTTTCTCAAGGTTGTTCGAAAAATCGGGATTCTAATGTATATTCATGTTTAGGTTAGTTCCACGTTGTTTTCAGAGAGATAAGAGGTACTCTTGGTGATAACCTGTAGAAAAATCTGCGTTCAAACTTTCTTGTTTGACACCGGCAAAATTTATTTCTCATTGTGAGTTTACGGAGGACAGAAACAATCCAACAGAAAAAAACCAAAAAGAGACAACTTCGCAAGAAAGGGAACGTAGGCTTCTCCCTATTTTCTTAGTTTCTCTTAGCGATTACGTATAACCATCGATGTTGCCTTCGATTTCAACTTTCATTGTTGCTGCCATTTCTTTCTTTTGTGAAAACATAGGTACGGTGATCGAGCGCCCATTTCACTGTTGGGAAGAACTTTTGCTGTGTGCTGGATTCTAATTGGAATCTGCATTTGCTCAATATTCACCGCTACTTTGACTACATCACTTACAACTATCAGCCTCGACACCAAGCAGAGTCTACCAGGTTCCAAGGTGAGGATATCCCATTTTTGTCGCTCTGTTATAATTTAACATTTAATTTGTTTACTTTTAATTATTCTATTTTTAAAATTTACTTTACTGGTCAGGGAAATTTTCTATAATAGTATACATTTGAACTCCACTTTACGGACATCTGCTTAAAAAGGACACCTCATTATTCTCTTTGTCCCTGGGGAGAGCCCTTCGCTAATAAAAATTCAACCCGTGTAACACGGACACCCGTTAATGCGGACAACGGACACTTGTTCTTCGCGTTATCAACAGATTCTCATAGAAAGTCAGCCTCACTTATTTATGGGGACAATTCACTGTCAACTGTGTTTGTAATAAGGCTTTCCTCTTCGAAGGAATAAAAACCTGTAGTTGACAGCATGTCGTTGTTCCCAACGCTACATTACACTGGAAGTCTCACTGGAATTTTTACTCAAAGAGCGCTACCCGCTCTATTCAGACACCCCGTTAATACTCTTAGTGTCCGTACTTAACTGGGTTTTTCTGTATTGAATTAACATGGAATGTTTATTTATACGTGCTTCTTATTCTATTTAGGTTGGAGTTATAAAACGTTCCATAGAAATGGTTTTAGCTATGCAGCAACAAGCTGATATTAAACGTAAGCAACGTTTTGTTCTATTTGAGGTCTATGGGGCTTTGAACCCAAGGATTGAGTTTACAATCTCATTGTAACATATGCGCCTACTGTGCTGACTTTGAAAACTTGTTATCTTGTGTGTGACGTAAGGAGAAAAAAATCAGACAACCTTTGTTCATCCTCTAGGCTCGATTACCAGCCGCTGTTACTAATAAAGGAAGATCCCTGTACGGTTAACCTACCAGAATGCGGCAAAGTATAGTCTGTGACATCAGAGGGAATATAACTAACCTTTATTCCCCCTAGTTTGCCATGCGTTCGCTTTGCTTTGGTTGTTTTTTCGCTAAAAGCCTCTGTTTGCACTATCTTCTAGTTGGTTTAATGTATTAGTTGGGTTCAGGAGAGGAAGCATGCGAAAATCTTTCGAGTTTTACGATTCGGTTTAACCCTGCATGGACATCAGCATGTCTATACGGTCAAGTGTGTCAACATTCGCTCAATACTTGTAAGCTTAGACTTGATTCTGTCAAGTTGACCCATGTTAGATTGCTTTTATCCCTGTCACAATGTAGACCAAAATGATATTATTTTTGTTATTGTAGTCTACAACTCTGTTGAGGAAATGAGCGTTGCCTTGGACAATGGAGTTATTGAAGGTAACTTTCTTACTCAGCTCCAGTTTAGCTGCTTTGAGCTAATTATCCTCTCTTTTACTTAGTCTTTCGAAAGAGGATCGCAGCGGCCATCATTACAAATGGTGATGATAATGATGTAATTAACAGCGTTGGACATTTTTAAGTTACCCGTGGGACTGGGTCAGTGTTGCTTCACCATTGGACTGTTTTGAGGACTTTGTCGCTTCTTTCATTGGCTCATACGGGGCTGTACAGGAATTTGGGTCAGAATTAGTCCCCCAGAACAGACCAGAACATGGTTAGGGGCTTAAATATTACTTATCAACGGCTCGCCTCAAGCCATCCAAGCGTTCATTCCGATCACAAAGCTTCAAGTGCGATCGAGCGAAGCATTGCTACTTTAAATTAACCTGATTACCTGGACTAGAAGACTTTAAAGACGTTTGAATTAACCTAGGAAAGCTTCGCCCTAACGCACTCAGAGCTTTCTTTTTTCGGAATGAACGCTTGGATGGCTTGCCATTTAACGAGCTGTTGCTAAGTGGTATCCAAGCACGTGACCAAGTTCTGCAAAGGGATAGTTTAACATAATACGCCATAATCTACTCCAGTATCACCGGCAGCCTCGACATGGGCAAAACCTATCTTGGATAGCTATAGCAGAGAGGTTGAAACTTTAGCTTTTGGGAGTTCATATACGTAGCCTTAAAATTACCCAAACGATTATTCCGCAGTTGCCGTGAATGGAAAATCGGTTCAAGTTTATTGCCGACCCAGCATACGAAAAGGCTATTTAGTACTATATTTCTGGATCTTAATTTTAACTTAGTTGTTTACTGCTACCTGCAAATAGCTAGCGAGTTAGTTACTCGAGGCAGGTAGCGATGACGAGATACTTGATGAAAACGTCCCAAAAAACATTTCAAAATTAAAGGTTTTGCACTTGCCCTAATTTTGAAATGTCGGAAGAGGCCTGTTTTGTCTACTTGCAATCTTATGCTATTTTTGTATTACAGGCGTACTCTTGGACAATTATCAAATAAGTCACTACACAGACACACTATTCCCAGACAGTAAATTCAAAACAGATGAAATCATTAAAGTTGAGTCGCTGTCATATGGAGCGGTTGTGAACGATACATATTTGAGAAAGTGTTTCAGGCGTTTAATCGCTGAAGACAAATACCTGCTTTACAACTTTACAAGAAACGAACTTACAAAAACGCTTAAGGTAACTATAAGCAAATTGAGGGTTTTTTTGGTCCGTTGTCATATCTCATTTTGGTTTTATTTCAGATCAATGTTGTAGGTACAGTATATTCTTTCTTGGAGGGTGCATGATCGAGTGGTCAGTGGGCTCGTAATCCAAGACGTCCTGGACGTACCATCAAACTAACATGTGGATTACTTGTTTCCCGGTGGTACCGAGTTTAAACCCCCAACGATGCTTTTAAATAAACAATTGGCGCATCCTGCAAGCTGAGATTTTTTCTTGTCATGCTTTGTTCCTTTTGGTTCATTTCTTAGTTCCCGTAGAAAACATTAGCGCACTTCGATCATGAACAAAGCATTGACCATTTAACAGTTGATAATTAAATTAATTTTAAACTCAACACAATTAAAAGTGTCTTGTATTCGTATAACTAATGCATAGCAATCATTCTATTTTCAAATATGCTATGTAAAAAATACTTAACATTGATACTTTTAGCTCCTAATAGGACACAGTCGATTGTGTCCCATTAGATTCAGTGGTAGGTTAAAGTTAGAAGATTAAAAAAATGGTGAATTTTATTAAACTTACGGTTCGAATTTTTTAGTTCTTAAGGTGATGTTACACGAGACGATTCGCAGCGACGATTTTAGGGCAACACAGCGTTGCAGCATTGTTACGACATTGTTTCGAATGATTACAACATTGTTCCAGCATTGCAACGCTGTGTTGCGCTAAAAATCGTCGTTGCGAATCGTCCCGTGCAACATCACCTCACGCTTATTCAGCAGTACATATTTAAGGGGGTGTGAACGCCACATGATAGACGAGGTTTTATCTTTATTGTTTAGGGAGGAGGAGATGATGAAGCTGTGCAGAATTCTCAGAGTATTTTCGATCCCACTGGTGATCTGTTTTATCCTTCGTTATACACCTGCATCGCTCTTGTTGTCATCATTTTCCTGGTGGGTGTGGTAACCCAGCTGTTTTGCTTCAGAACTGGCCGATGCAAATTTTCAAAGAAAGGCAAGGCTATCAATCATATACAGCTATTTCGAGAAAGGTTGTCGGAAAAAATGTGTACGCGACAATCCCGAAAGGTAACATGGGATATGATTAATATACTGTTCCTGACTTTGTAGCTGTCGAACCTACTTTTGTTGCTTTTCTTTAGCCGCTAACATATGTCCATGGCCTCTCGTGCCATTCTATCAACTTTCTTTGAAGAACAGTGAACTCAAAACCACCCACAATACCTTTCGGGATTGTCGCGTGCACTTTTTCCGACAACTTTTCTCGAAATAGCTGTATAAAAAACTATGTACCTACCAGATCTGCGCTGGGACGTTTCGCACGGAGGAACGTCTGCGACTCTGTCAGCGACAGAAATTCTATACTGATGACGTAAATCTGTCCGGAATCCGGTCAGAAGCCTGGATTGGTCGGCGGAGTAGTTACATTGTTTTAGCTATTGTTTACGAATGACAGACAAAAGACAAAAGGCCACAGAGGTCAAATGTAAACGCGATGAAACTCTAACAAAGTCAATATTTGTGGAAGATAGTCTTCTAGATCTCTAGAAAAAGCATTTGAGTTTTGCAGGAGCTCATTCGAAGTTGAACACAACACTTTACCAAAATCGACCAGGAGAAACGTAAAACTGAACAAATTTGCATTTGGGACCCTATGCATGACTACCAGATTTATTAAGTAAACATTGATTTACGTCATCAGTATGGAATTTCTGTCGCTGAGTCGCAGACGTTCCTCAGCGCGAAACGTCCCCAGCAGCGAAGAGCGAGAAGAAACGGCTTTTTTTTTTTCAGGCTACCCGGGCCTAGGATAAACCAGTTTTTGAGATGAGGCGCTGATAAAATGAATTATTTTCCCTTTAAGGAAGAAATCATTCCGACACCATACCCTTGTCAGAAGTGAAGGGAAATACTGCACTGGATCAATTAGAGAAGGAAATGCTGGGCTAAGTACAAGCTTTGTTCAACAAGTACCGAGACAGACTGGAAGAAGTTAAAACTCAGGAGAATAATTGTAATGCCTTGAGTACGCATTCTACAGTTTAGGCTGTACCCGTTACCAAGAGACGTAACAATACATTTCAAATGCTTGCTCCCGCAGTAGTCACTTCATCGCCATATAAATTGTTCCCTGCTAGCAGAGGTCTCTCACGACGAGGCAAAAATGAGAGAAAGGAGAGAGACCTCTGCCGGCTTCTGAAGCGTTTTCTATCACGCATGCGTTTGCGTTTCCTTAACAACCAGTGACGTTTTTGTCGCGTGCGACACAACCCACAGAACCGGTTTGCACGCGAAACTTAAAGAAATGTCGAGAACTCCACAATCTCTCAAATTTGAGGAAAGCGAGGACGTCCGTTAAACCAGCTGAGAGTCTGGAAAAGACGGTAAATGTCTTTTCTGAGGATTACAATTCAAAATAAGAGGGCATATCACTTGGAGTTACCTTTCCAGCGGCGGTCGAAACAGAAATACTGAACCTAAATCCTCGTTAAAGCAAAAAAATAAGGTCACGTATCACACAATCACGAGGTTATGAGTCATGGTTGGCCTGTCAACACCTTCCATTGTGGGCTCAATAATTGTCATCGTTCAGTCTAACAGGGCACGCGCATTACACATAAAAACGAAACCGGTTTTGAAACCGGTAAGTTTCGACCAGAAATCTGGTCGGCGGCTTCATCAAACAACGCTTCGGAAGCCGGCAGAGGTCTCTCTCCTTTCTCTCATTTTTGCCTCGTCGTGAGAGACCTCTGCTAGCAGGGAAGGGTGTCCTCGATGTGAGCAGTCTTCGGAAATGCATGTTCGGTTAATCTTCGCAAGCTCTCAAATAATATATAACATTCGCGCGGCTCTATTGCGTTTTGCTTCACGCCATTCTGTTTGAATTTCGCCGTCGTGGTTATGTCCCTAATTTTGGAAAAACTGGTCACAGAATCATGACTGCCTTAAACAGCGAACAGTTTTTTCAGTCTTTTAAAATGCGTTTTCTTAATAACATGTGTGTTCCAGAAATAACTATAATTTTGAATGGTTGTTCTGCAACCGGCCCGATTAAATATTGATATTACATGAAGAATCGTCCTGATGAATGGGAAACAGCATTTTCTCGCACCATTTCAAGTTTGTCAATATTCAACTTTTAAAGAATCCCAGTAAGGGCGTTGTGGCTAACGTTTTTAAAATAATAGCTCCAATTCGAATCTTCAGATGCCGGAGGGTTCAAGCGTTGCTCCACTTTGTGTCTATCGCGTTACCCAGATATATAAAAGGGTACCTGCGACATACTGCTAGCGGCAACCCTAGAACAAGATCTTCACAATTAGCGTCAGAGTGACTAATTTGCTCTCTTTGATCTCGATAGTTTCTATCGGCTAATCGGTTATCCCAATCCCGGACAACCGTTTTTAAAAATAGCGTCTTATTCTGAGAAATTTAACTTCTCTTTTTTCTCTGTGGGAAGTGTCTACGTTTATTTCATAGAAGGCCAGACAAGATATGCCGATAACATAACTTTCCATGAAGGAGTACCTAAATCACGAGGTTCAATTAACTCTTGCGTCCTTCTCTGGAGAGAGGGGACGGGACTCCCTTTCATGGCCCATATCACTAGATCATTCCAAGTATCAAAAGTCTTTCCCTACGGAGGGATCAAAGCAATGTCAACGGGTCATGCCATACCCTCCAAGAGCGTTAGGAATGGTGGAGGAGCACTGCGGCTTAATGGGAATAAACGGGTATGTGCTACCAAACAGGGTATGGCTTTCGAGGTCTAAATTACACAAGGTATTGAATTTCACTATTTAGCGTCTTGAATAGGGTGTCTTTTTGAGCCGAATGCTTTGAACAGGGTGTGAAGCAAGGTGGTACGCGTCAGTCTACATGTGGAGTGTGTAAATTTTTACCACTGAAGAAAAGAATCATTGAATCCAAATTAAAGAAATAAGGACGTTATCAAAACAAACCGTTAAATTTGGATCAAAAATTTTGAACAGGATCGGGGTTTAAAAGGCCTCGACGGTACACCCACACCCAAACTTCTCTGCGGTGATCTCCTCCGCTCTCCCCCCGGCTCCCCACCTTCCGCCCCTCTCCTGGTCCAAGAAAGGCTCGAAATCTAACTGTGCCTTATTTCTCGTAGCCCGATTCTCAGAAGTCTGAGGTCGTTCCCGGCCCCTTCGCTTTCCCTTCTCCGCCTACTCGCGCCATTTTTTGCGCGGTCTTTGACTCTTGCTCATCGTTCTTTGCTCCGTAACAGCTCGGAAACGCTTGCTACGCAGGCCAGTATTTCTAGTCCAGGCATTTTAGGAATTAAAATTAGCCAACCTATCACTAATTGCAACAGAACTGATTTTTGCCGTTTTGTAACAAGTAATGTTCCCTCTCTAACATATTAAAAGTCTAGAGCAAGAAGGTAATGGGAAGGTGATAAAAATCAGCATGAAATATGTGCTCATTAAATTTCAACATGAAAGCGAGGCTAATAATAAAGAAACTACCTTTCTTTCTTTTAACGGTAAAAAACTAAACGAAAGAAGTGGTTTATTTCATGAGGAAGTTTGTTTAGATAAATCAACAACGCTTCAAATGTATACTGCTGGTAGGCTGCATTGCAGGTTCAGTTTTCATATGTAATATGGCGGACTCCATGATGGATTTGTTCTGAGTAGGTCAGAATCAAATTTCAGCTTCTTTGTTGAATTATTGTAAAAAGAAAACTATAAAATAATACAGAAACACAATTAAACATATTTTAATCAAGCAAAGCGGATTAGAATAATTTTAAGTGAAAATATGTCGTTTTCTGCTTTACCATTGTGCTTGCAAGTCTTCGCAGTAAGAAAGAAATTTAACATTTTTTTCCTTTAAGCCAACTGTTTGTAGCGTTCAAATTAAATAAGCAATAACAGTACAGAATTTCAACTTATCTAGACTTACTTTGAAAAACATCACTCCCGTCTGGTGTATCAAGACGGACGTGGTCTGGCATGATGCAATTCGCTCATCGAGGCAGTAATCTTAGTCAGTCATCGATAGTCTTTCTTTTTATGATAAACATGAGCTCAAGTAACGCCACACGCATCTTCTCGACACTGAAGACCTCATAAATTGACACCAATTATTACCTTTGATCAGCTACTTGTTGACGATTATAGAGTCTGAGCCTGCGGATAGTGACCTCCGTCAGGTAGTTCTCCGTCGTGGAAGTTTTCACACGGAGATGGGTTTCATTGGTAACATTGGGCACCTAGTGGCAGAATCTGGGGTAAAGGAACTTCAGGAATTGATTTATGCACCAACTGCAGTTGAGCACATTCTTATAGGTAAAGCTATCGCAAGAGCCGTATAAGCTTATCTCCTCGTTGATGCAGCTCTGTACTACCCTTACCCTTTCTGCAGCCCTAGGAGTGTTCCTTCCTAATCTTGAAGTAGAAGGTAATGCCCCTGACGTGAATGATGCAACAGCTGAAGAGGAAGCAATGCCAGGTACACCTGCTTTTGAGCTTCAAGAAGCTCGTGCTCTGTACGAAGATTAATTTAAATGGTTAGAAAGAAATCAGCGGAAAAAGTCAGCTCGTCCAGTGCAATCAGCAAGATCAAACATCTGAGTAGTTATTAGAGGATGCCTTACGCCTAAATTTTACCCCTGTTTATTTTCTGTCATTTCCTGATTAACTCTGTCCCCTACCCACTTAGTCCAAAAATGACAGAAATTAATCAGAGTTTTTTTTCCATTTTTTCCAAAAATTTCTACCTAAAAAAAATTAAAAAATCCGATTAAATTTGCAGATCTTGGAAATTGTGGAAAATACAGAAATTAATGGCTCGCCACTGCGTGGCTCGCGGAAATGACAGAAAATAAACAGGAGTAAAATTTAGGCGTAAATCATCCTCTAATAACTACTCAGACATTATGGAGTGGGCAGGGAGTTTGCAGGCAATTCATCTTTTTATAGGTTTTGGGGCGGGTGGGTGGGTTGATTATAGATTCTTGAAAGTTCTGCAAGTTTTAATCTATTATACTATTCTATGTCGTCAATACATTCCAGAGTTCCCTAGCAATTTCAATTGCTGAAAGTAAACACAAAATCTATTTTCAGTTTTGCTGGTTGTTAGGGAACTCTGGAATGCAATCTATTGTTTTCCATGAAACGTGAGGTTATTTTTGATGAGATCATAATCTGAATTAGTAATCGGGGTATTTCCCTACAAAATAATCTAAACAAATACTAAAATGGAATATTTAAGTCCTGAGGACAAAGATTTTATAGTAGATGATGGCTATAAACATGATGAAGATCCTGATTATGTTCCTGAGAAAGAGGAATCATCCGATGATGATAAATATGTTGTGAAAGGAAAAGATTTTCAGAAATTAAGCAAAAAGGCTAAAAAACTCGGCGCCGAATCTCTTGATTATTCAAGGAGGAAAAATAACAAATACGTGGTCAAGCTGCCAAGTGGAAAGAATTTGCATTTTGGCTCGTCGCAACATCCAGACTTTTTAATTCACAAAGATAACGAGCGAAAAGAAAAATATTTATCGCGGGCAAAGAAGATAAAAAATAAGAAAGGTGAGTTGACTTATGAAAATCCTGAATCAGCTAATTTTTGGAGTGTTAATCTGCTCTGGTCGGGGAAGTAGAATATTTGAGCCAGAAAAATAAAAATGAATTTCTAGCTTAAAGGTTTCAAAATAATAATAAAAATGGGAATCAAGTCAACATTGACAGGTGATATAACTCCATTTAAAGTTGGTGGGCTTATATTTCCAAGCAAATATCGTTATGAAGATATGAAAGGAATAGATAGTGGTGCTGAAAATATTCTTTCAGATTTCAATGATGAAAAAGATCTTCAAGATTTTTTTAATAAAATTAGACCGATAAAAGTTATTGAAACATACCCTGAAGCAAGAGAAGAGATGGATGGTTTGTTTCCAAATATAACAGGATTTTTATGTTATGAATTTTATGGAACTAGTAATTTTAGAGAAAAGTGTTATAAATTTGCTGATAAGTTCTCTCAGCCAGAAAAATAAAATTGAAAATTAAAGAATTAAATAATCAAGAATAAAGATGGCTACTGATCTAAGTAACCTTTCTATTGCTGAATTAAAACAAATAAAAAAAGATAATAAGCAAAAACTCAAGGAGGAATATAAACAAAAGTTGATTGATGATATAAATAAACTACAAAAAGCAAGAGATAAAATTAAATCCAAACCCAAATCAAAACCTAAACCCAAATCATTTGAAGAGTATTTCCAGGATTGTATCAAGAATAAAACAATACCTCCAGATACACCATCTTATCTGCGACGAGCACTTGAGAGAACACTCAAGGAATATGACCAAGGAATAGAAAAAGAGAAATCATCTCTGGAAGGATTTGCTAATAAATACGTAGTAAAAGGTAAAACTGATATTACACCATTCGAGTTTTTCAAATCCAAGGCTGCTTATTTAAAAGAGTTTCTCAGAAATCATCGAAATATTAAAGTCAGATTTGTATTAGTTTGCATGATGGAACAAATGGGAAAGTCAAGCGATGGAAAGTTAAGTCTTACCATTCAAGATAAAGCATAAAGATAAAGCATATTTTAAACATATATCATATTTTAAACATATATCAATCTTGAATCAACTGATGTAAAAGTAATGCTCTTCAAGGTTTTTTATTTTATTCTTGAAAATATCGCTATTTATCAACAAAATGGTAGTGGATGGTATTTTAAGGAAATAGTTCATCTCGAGATACACACTGCTGATTTCAATCCAATGAGAGGATCTAGTTACATTCAACTTCCAGATTGGATAATGCGTAAGAAAGCTTTATTAAATATTAAAAATAAGGATAATAAATGTTTTCTCTGGTGCGTCCTTAGATACCTTCATCCAAAGGGCAAAAATGCGGAACTATTAACAGATTTGAGACAATATGAAAATAGTTTGAATACAAAAGGAATTGCTTTTCCAGTTAGATTAAAAGACATTTCAAAATTCGAGAGACTCAATCCAGATCTCCCAGGGATAAACGTGTTTTCAGTAAATGAGAGAAACAAGTTTTACCCTCTACGAATGGCACAGAGAGATCCTCAGAAAACAATCGATCTGTTCCTCTTTGAGGAAGAAGGGAAATATCATTATTTACTTATCAGAAATTTTTCAAGATTATTTCGATCTCAAATAACATCGAGAACGAATGGTCGAATACACATTTGCAAAAGATGCTTTACCCATTTTTCAAAGGAAGAATTATTTCAGCGTCATATTGAATATTGTTCTTCCAATGAATCAGTTGTTGTAAAAATGCCAGCGAAAAATTCGAAGTTAGGATTTAAAAATTATTTTAAAAAGCTTCCAATACCTTTTGTAGTTTATGCTGATTTTGAATGTTTTACCCAGACAATAGAAAATTGCAAACCTAATCCAGCAGGTTCATATACACTTGGTTACCAGAAACACGAACCATCAGGATTTTGTTTTTACATAAAAGGAATAGTTTCAAATATTTTTAAACCAATCACTTTTACAAAACAGAAAGAAAGTGATAATGTTGCTGAAATATTTGTTTCAAAACTTGCAAAAATAACACAAAAACTTTACGATGATTTTTATCGACATCCAAAACCTCTCAAATTAACGGAGGAAGAACAGAAATCTTTCAAAGAAGCTAAGATATGTCATATTTGCAACAAAGAATTAAAAGATGATAGAGTTCGTGATCATTGCCATTTTACTGGGGAATATCGTGGAGCTTCACATAACAGCTGTAATCTACAGTGTCGAAAACCATTGATATTGCCGGTTATATTTCACAATCTTCAAGGATACGATGCACATTTGTTTATAAAACAACTTTCTGGTATCCAAGGTGAGTTAAACTGTATTCCATCAACTGAGGAAAAGTATGTCTCATTTTCCAAAAAGATAAAAGTAGATGAGTACAGATCACGGAAAACTAGAGAGATGGTATCTTTGAATTTTGAAATAAGATTTATTGATTCGTTCAAGTTTCTTCAAACCAGTCTTGCGAATCTTGTTGGAAACCTGCAACCAGATGATTTTCATAACACAAAAGAAATAATTAAAGACAATGTTGATCTTCTTACTCGAAAAGGTGTTTATCCTTATGACTATGTTTCATCTCTTGAAAAGCTGACTGAAACACAACTTCCAGCCAAAGAGCAATTCTATTCAAAACTGAACGATGAAGACATTTCAGATGAAGATTACACTCACGCAATCAATGTTTGGAATACATTCAAATGCCAAACAATCAGAGATTATCACGATCTTTATCTCAAGTCTGATGTATTGCTTCTGGCAGATGTATTTGAAAACTTTAGAAAAACATGCTTGAAACATTACAAACTGGATCCATCGCATTACTATACATCTCCCGGTTTGGCTTGGGATGCTTGTCTCAAAGAGACAGGGCAACAACTTGAATTGCTTCATGATTACGATATGCTGATGATGTTTGAGAGAGGCATCAGAGGTGGAATGACACATATAGCAAAAAGATATTCAGAAGCTAATAATAAATATATGAAAGATTACAATCCTGATAAACCTTCTAAATTCATTCAATATTTGGATGCAAATAATCTTTACGGATGGGGAATGTCTCAATCACTTCCAACGCATGGTTTCAAGTGGATGACTAATCTCACAAAAGAAAAGGTGATGGAAATTCTTGAGAAAACAAATAGCAGCATGACAAACATGTGAAGGAAAGGTTATATATTTGAGGTTGATTTGGAATATCCAAAGAAATTATGGAAATCACACAATGATTATCCTCTTGCACCGGAGAAGATTAAAATAGGGGGAGTAGAGAAACTCATTTCTCATTTTAAACCGCGTAAAAATTACGTAATACATTATCGTAATCTAAGGCAGTGTCTTGAACTGGGTTTGAGGTTGACAGCTGTTTATCGAGGAATTTCTTTTAATCAGAGTCCTTGGATGGAGCCATACATCAGGAAAAACACAGAACTTCGTAAAACAGCGACTAACAGCTTTGAGAAAGACTTTTTCAAGTCGATGAATAATTCTGTGTTTGGAAAGACGATTGAAAACATAAGGAAAAGACAGAATGTGTTTCTGGTTGATAATCGAGCAAAAGCTGTAAAATTAACATGTCGGCCTAATTTTGATAGAGCGACTATTTTTGATAAAAATTTGGTTGCAATTCACTTAAAAAAGACTGAGGTGTATTTCAATAAACCAGTTTACGTCGGCCAGGCGATATTAGATCTGTCAAAGCTGTTAATGTTCGACTTTCATTACAATTTTATTCAAAGAAAATATTCTTACAAACGCGTAAAGTTGCTGTTCACGGATACAGATTCACTTATTTATGAGATAGAAACAGATGATTTTTACGAGGATATAAGAGATGATATCAAAACCAAGTTTGATACTTCAGATTTTCCTCCAAATCATGAATCTGGTATATTGGCGGGAGTAAATAAAAAAGTGATTGGGATGTTTAAGGATGAAGTGGGTGGAAAACAGATTACTAAATTTGTTGGTCTTAGACCTAAACTTTACCGCTTCAAAGTTGAAGAATCTAGTACCACCAAAAAATGCAAAGGGATCAAGAAAAACGTGGTGAAAAAACAGATTGATTTTGAGGATTACGTTGACTGTTTGTTCAAGGGTGAAAAACAGATGAGAAAGATGAATATCATAAGAAGCGAGAAACATGAAATTTATAGTAAGGAAGTTAATAAGTTAGCTTTGAGCGGGGATGATGATAAACGTATTTTGAGAAAAGATAAAGTGAATACGCGGGCTATTAGATAAAAAAGGTTTAAAGTTATTTTGATTTTAAATAAAATCAAAATATGAAAGATCAAGATTTTATTGAATTTCAAGAAATTAAATTCTTTTGGCATCCTTATCATAAAGATTATTTAGCTAGCAAGTGCGGAAAGATTTTAAGTTTGAAATATAAAGAAAAGAGAATTTTGAAATTTCGAAAAACTAGAAATAACTATTTAACATTTCATTTTTGCGAAAATAATAAAAAAATAAATTATTACATCCACCGTTTTGTTTTTGAGACTTTTAAAGGTGCTATTCCAAAAGGAATGGAAATAGATCACGTAGATGGAGACAAAAAAAATAATTTAATAACCAATCTTCAGTTACTAACAAAAAAAGAAAATATTAGAAAATCAAAATGTAAAAAAGTGATTTCTTTCAACATAGAAACAAAAGAAAAAATAATTTTTGATAGCCTTACAGAAGCGGGAGAATATTACAAAATTTGCAGTAGAACAGTTGGTTATAATTGTCAAAAAATAATTAAAATCACCAAATCCAAGAAAGACGGGAAAAAATATCAATTCTTTTATTTATAAAATTAATTGTTTAAATTAATAATAAATGCCTTATACAGAGAATGAAATAAAAAAATACTTCGAAATTATTAAAAAATATAGCAAACCTCCAGAGAAAACCGATCGAAAGACCCGCTGCTGGAACTGTAAAGAAACTGAATTCGATTTGGTTTCAGGTTTTAAAATCTGCGTAAATTGTAACAGTCAAAATGAACATTTTCTTGGCTATTTTGATAAAAGAGACCAAGATCGAATGGTATTTCGAAAGAAAAGTGTTTACCAAAGAAAGTATCATTACGAAAAGAAAGTTAATCAAATTTCTAAAAGACTAAAATTGACCGAAGATGAAAAGTATGATTTGTTTAAGAAATTGTTAGAAATAGATAACAGCGTCTTGGAAAAATTAAACAAACAATTTAATCGAAAAAGAACTATTAATATCGTGTTTTTAATAAAAAAAATGTTAGAAGAAATGAGAAATGTCAAGCATAAATTAGTTGAACTGAATATTGGCGATCAAACTCTGGAGAATTATGAAAATTGGTGGGGCAGTTACAAATCACTCAAATAACGCCTCTGTGAAAAAACCAGTAAATGATCCCAGTTAAATAGCCAAGTACTTCAGATTTGAACGGAGAATTGACAGTATAAAAACAACCTCGGCCAAGATTGTAATGTTTCCGAAATTCTCGAAAAGCAAGATTGAATATAAGATGATTGGATAGTATTGACGAGTTTGATTTGCAACTGTGTCTGAAGTTAGATAGTTTGTAAAGGATTTGATTAAAGTCTAATCTTTGAGTAAAATATTTTATATACAAATACTGATAAACCAAACATGCTTTAATAAAGTTATCATCGTAAAACTGTGTTTTAAAAGATGGAAAGTAAAAGTTAACATAAGCCACTATTGAGTCTAACATCTTTTATCTATCTTTAGATAAAAGATGAAAAATAATATTACAAATTATTTAAAATAAAATCTTTTTTATATATAAAAAAACTTTTTATAAATTATATTTTGTAATAATCTTTATCTATATTTGGATTGGAATATTTGTTACTATTGATTCTAACATCTTCTATCTAAGTTTTAGATGAAAAATAATATTACAAATTATTTAAAATAAAATCTTTTTTATATATAAAAAAACTTTTTATAAATCATAATTTGTACAAACCTTTTTCAATATTAACTTTTATTTTATCTTTGATTATTTTTACTATATTTAAATCATTTGGATTAGAATATTTAAAAGAGTATTTATTATCATTTAATTTTGATTTTGCTGTTTTTCTCTTTCCTTCTGCGATCAGTTTAATCGAGCCACTATTGATCTGAAGTGATTTGGATGCCTGATATATCGAGTTAAAAAATTTATTATCACCAGTTGCCAGATTAGTTGCTATTATTTTTCTGGATTGACCTTCTGGATTAGAGGATTCATTAATAACTCTTTTTAAGTTATGTGGTCTGTTATTTTGCTTATCTCCATCAATGTGAATTATTTTAAAGTATTTATCTGTTTCCTCACCATTGAAGGCTTCCCAGATAAATACATGCGCTAGCAAGCTAATCGGGTTTTCTCCTCGAGGTCTGATTGAGATTCTAATGTAACCATTTTTGGATGGTGTACCAAGTTCTTTTCCTGTTCTGGAGTTATAAACACCACCATTATCAGTTGTGTAAAAATTAGAATAAGATGGATGTGAATATCTGGTCATTGAAAAAGATTATTACAATTTATATTTAATCAATTTTATTTTTAAGTAAAAAATAAAATTTTTTATTTATATTATGTAATAATCTTTTTCAAATATTTTTTATTGTATTTCTTTGAAAATCTATCTGCAATAGGAGACTGATCAATTATCATTTCATCTATCAATTTCATTCGATCAATAAACTCTTGCTTGTTAAACTCATCACCTCGGAGAGCTGATCGCAGTTCAACCAATACTTTTTCATAAGTTGTAAATGCTATTTGTGACATTTCAATCTTTTTCTTGTAATTCTTCATTTTTGAAATACTACTCACAATCACTCCAAGACCATTGATAACACCCAGGATTATTGGATTGAGTGTTATTCCTCCAGCAATAGTTCCTATCACAACTAATCCTCCTCCAGACAGAGTAAGTGTTTCATCAAGAATTTTATATCGTTTAAAAGATTTCTTAAAACACCAGAATTTCTTGTGATAATGTTTATAGAAATCTTTGAGAGTTTTGATCTCTGATTCTGTTAGTGAGTTATCAATGTGATTAAATTCAAACAAATCCTTCATTTATTTATTTAGAGTATATAACTACCATTTAGTTTTTCTTGTATCATTATCCTTTTAAATGGCTCAGAGTCAAAGTCGTAAAAATTAGGAGAAAACATAATTTTGTTTATAATTCCATCTTCAGTTATAAAGTCAAAATTTTGGTTAGGTACGTAATTAGCGATATCTAGAGTTAATGTTGAACCATAGTTACTTAAGTTAGCTTTTGTAACAATTGAATCAACATTATGCGTCAACCATAAAACAATTTTTTTTCCATTAAAACTATTTGGTAAACTAAAAAATTGTCTTTTACTAGTGGTAAGTAAAGTTAAATAACCAGCAGCTTTAGTATAAGTTAAACTTAATAAATTTTGGTTACTTTGTGTATTTTTCTTAACTAAAGCAAAATCTCTATTATCCCAATGATAAAAAACCATGCACAAGGTATAATTTCTAAAATTACCAGAGGGATTTAAACTAATAGTGTAATTATTAATATTTAATCCTTCTTTATTGATATTACTTATGTCTTTATTTGGTAAAGTAATATTTGGATGTAAAGAGTTTATAACAATACCAGATGATGAATTAATTAATCCATAATTATTTGCATCAGTAAAATCATAAAATTCTTTAAAATATTGCCTATAAACAAGATTTGTGGTAAAAGGAATTAACTCTTTTACCATTCCAACTGTTGCAGCACTACTATACAGATTTCTATTGAGAGCAATGTTCAATATACTTTTATTATTTGCGTTAATGTCAACATTGTACTTTACTTGCGATCTATAAATTTCAAATGATTTATGATAATCATAAACTTTATCTGGGTCGATATTGCTAACTTTGCTCATAATGCCATAAGCAATCATGTAAACTCCAGAAAACTGTAATGGATATACAGCCAGATCATTTCCATTATTTGGAATATTAACCAAAATGTGAATAAAAAACCTATTACCAGTTGTTAACTTTTTAAAATTAATTATGACTCTATGATAATACATAAATTGTATTTGGCTTTTTGTATCGGTGAAACTATGTTGAAGTTTTTTTACACTAACATTTCCAAGCTGCAATCCTTGTGATGTGTTGTCATCAACACTTATCTGGGTTTTATGCCATAGTAAATAATCAGTGTTAAGTATTTCTAAACAAAGGGTATAGTCAGCTCCTCCAACTAACCTGTAAAAATTAAGCCCCATCTTATACTTATAAGCACCTTGAAAATTCTTTAATATATTAATATAAAGAACTCTTGTATTATATTCGTGAAAGTTTCCTTTTAAAGTTGGTAAGTATGTTATCTTTTTTGGTATAAAACTAGTTCTATTATCTATTTCATCTGTCCATTGAGATGGACTTGACATCAAAAAAGCAAACTCATCTTTGTAATGACTTGGTTGAACTTGAGTTTGGTGTAAATTACCGTCAACATACTTTTTATTTACCGCATCATTATCTGAAGTTGGATCTTCAAGATTAATTATTTTATGTCCACCGATATTAAGATCTGAAGTCATGGTGATACTCCCATCTTTTTTAAAGAAAGAACTGAAATCTTGGTTAGATATGATATCATCCACATACTTTTTGGTAGTAGCATCTGTGTTGTTTGTTGGTGTAATAAGATTAATTATTTTTTTATTGTTCATGTTCATATGATTAGTCATCATATTTGATCCATCAACGTGAAGATAAGCTAAATCGCCATAAGCCAATGGTATTGGTTGTTTGGAACCAGTTGGAGCTGGAAGATTAATTATTCTTTTGTTGTTCATATCCAAATTTCCAGTCATTGATCTTGTTCCATCCAATTTCAAAAAGACACTGCCATCGACTTTGGAGTCGTCTACATATTTCTTTGTAGCAGCATCATCATTGTTTGATGGTGTTTTGAGTTTTGTAATTGAGAATTGACTTTTCATATCAATGTTGGAATCTACTGTTATTAATGATGTTTTTCCTCCACCAGAATGTGTATCAACATATTTCTTGGTTGCTGAATCAGTGTCTGATGTTGGTGTTCCAACATTTGCCAATTTTTTACCAACCATATCATAATTTCCATCTGCAGTGAGATTAAACCCAATACCTGGAGCTCCTTGAACTCCTTTGGCAAATTGATAATGATTAGAAGAGTGTTCATTAAATATTCCCATCTTATTTATTGATTATATAATCCCAGTAAAGTTTTTTGATAAGGTTTTTTTTGGTTTGTTGACATAAAGAAATGAAAATGGTTTTTTAGTTGCCTCTTTATACACATTTTTATCAACTCCCAATTCAGATGATATTCTGTTTGCTTCTCTGGAAGATGGAAATTCGTATAAACAGTAATGAGAACAATTCAATCGAATATCTTTTGGAGTTTTGTAAAATGATTGACTCAGATAAATCACTGAGCAATTCTTATGTCGACCTTGAATAAAATAATCAACGATTTGTCTCTGATTTTTATCACAGACATAATCATCAAATATCACAAGTTTTTGATTGTCTTCATAACTCATTTCTTTTACTGGAGTTATTTCATCATTACTCACATTAATTATTTCATAACCGAATTTATGCGACAATTCCCTCATTTTTTGCATCAATCTCTTATACTTATCCTGCTCCAAATTACGAGCGTAAAGATAAATCTCATCATAATAGAGTAATGGTTTCATTAACATGTGATAAAGCAAATTAGTTTTACCACTTCCACTATTTCCACAAATCAACATTCTAAATGTATCCGATGGCATAAAAGGATAAAGCTGTTTGAATTTTTTATCGCTGTTATCATTGCTATCATAATTTGGTATCTCCATTTTATATATTTATTATATAAATGGATATTGAAGAAATAAAAAAATATTCTAAAAATAAGATTGAAGCTGATGATCTTATTAAACAGGTGAGAAAACGAATAAAAGAAACTACTTGGGAAAAACAGAATCTGAGAGAAGGATTTAGTGAAACATTCAAACCTCTGATTTCCCAGTTTGAAGATCCTGGAAAAGATTCCAAAAAACAAAATATTTTTACTCAAAACCAGAAAATGTTGCAAAATCAGTTGGCTCTTACGGAAGGTCTCAAAGCCAATCAAAAAGCTATTACAGACGGATTTAGTCAGTTTGAGAGATTGGCTGATATGCAAGAGTTGCCGGGAATAGGAGCTATTGAAGACGGAGAAGATGATGAAAAAGACAGTGAAGATGATAAAGACGATCAAGCTCGAGCTCCTTTACCAAAAGAGGATAAAACTCCTATAACAAAATTTAAAGTTAGTGATCTTGATGTTAATCTAAGTAAAAAAAAACTTAATATACTATTTGAAAATGGTTTTGAAAATCCTCCTTCTTATTATTTTGATAAAAATATTGAAGAAATTGGTACATTAATTAATAAAACTAATTCAGATTTACAAGAACTTACAAAATCAATGAATAATACTGCAGATATTGAATATGAAAAGGGCTATCAGTTTGCTATAGCTAAAAGTAAAAATCCTCATAAAAAAACAAAAGAAAATATAGATTTTTTTAACGCATTAAGCATATATTCATCAAATTTAAACCTTCTTTATACTTTCAAAAAACAAAGTGGTTCTGGAATGTTCAGCAACCCACAAGAACTACTTCATAGATTTGAATTACTCAATGGTTCACTTGTTGCAGGAAATAATGGTGTGCTGCCTGAATACATTCAAATAGCCCATCGACTTAGGGATCTCGGGATTATTACTAATAACCAACTTAATACTCTCCTTAGAAAAGTTATCTAGATATATTATAAATGAATGAAAGTGCTATTCATATTTCATCTGTTAAAAGAGAAAAAATAGGAGTAAACAAACCTCATGATTTTTTGGTTAAATTTAATCCTCCTTTGAAACTTGACCCACAATTCAGGCATTTTCTCGCCTTGGATAGGTTGTCAATGACTTATTCTTGGTATAACATCAGAAGTAGTTATGGAAACAATAAAATCAAATACACCCATGATGGAACAACATGGCAGACTATCACCTTTTCAGATGGAATGTATTCTTACTCAGATTCGAATGATTACATTCATCAGTACATGGAACAAAAGAATCATCACACAACAGACTCCAAGGGTGTGAAGAATTACTCAATAAACCTGTCTTTCATTCTCTCTACTTATCGAGTACTGCTAACACTTGAGGGAAGTTATCAACTTGATTTGAGAGGAACAGATTTTGGAGACCTCATCGGATTTGAAAAAAAACTGGTGACTAGAACTGAGTATGGAACTAAACTTCCAAATATTACAAAATCGATTAACTCCCTTAACATAAACATAAGTGCTATAAAAGACTCTGTTGTGAATGGAGTGAATACAAACACAATTGCTGTTATTCCAACGGATAATTTGACAAGGTCATATCCATTCACTTTTGAACCAAAAAGGACACTTTATTGCCCTGTCAGTTCTAATACTATTTCTGAAATGCACATAACAGTAAATGATTCACTCGGTCAACCTATTGACTTGAACGGTATTGATTGGTTTATGTCATTACTACTTCGCCATACTGAAGATAATGTAATTCTATAGATAAAATGATGCGGCAATCAGAGTTTAAAAAAAAATATGATCCTGATACAGGAAGATATTTAAGAAAACATATATACGGAGAAGGAATAATGGATAACGTAAAATCTTTTTTAAGTAAAAAACCAACTAAAAAAAAGGTAACATTTGCTCCACCACCCAAACCAACCCCCACTGCAACTAAAAAAGCTGGTGACAAAATAGTAAAAATGCTTTCTGGTAAAAATCCTCCATCTCGTAAAATGACACAGCAAGAAATCAATAATAGAGTACTACAAATTATGTCTGGATCTGGAAGAAAAAAATAATATAATACTAAAATAAAATGAAGTCTTTTAGAAACCCAAAATATCTTGAAAGATATGAAGATGTTGTTTTTGACCTTGAAAACCCTATTAATATTGCCCCAGCAAACAACACCGATCAAGTTAGAAATAATCTTAAATTCATTGCTGACAATTCAGGTGAAGTCACTCCATTTGATTGGTATAATGCTAGAATAGCACTGGACTTTAAAGTTGAGCAACATGATGGAACTGATTTTGTTATTGGTGCTAATGTAAATGATGATGATCTTGCTGTTGGTAGATGGAATCAAATTACTGCTTACGAAACTGACCAAATGGGAATAGTAAATGGTTCTAATTCCTTTATTTCAAGATTATCTGTGCTGGCAAATGGAAAGGAACTTTATCAGTGTAATTACGCCAATCATAGTGTAAATATAAAAAATTTGCTCGAGTATAATAAATCATATGCTGATAGTGTGGCAACAAATGAATTTTATTTTCTTGATACATCCACAAGTGCTAATAAAAATAGATTTACTAGAAGAAAAGTTGAACATAGAAGAAACGCTGCTGACGGAGCATATGCTGAAGGTATTATGATAGATAACACCCCTGCATCATATAATGAAGGATTTGCAAAACGAAAAGCTCTGCTTGGAACTTCAAGCACAGTACACTGTGAAATTCCTCTCAATAGATATTCATTCTTTGAGGCACTTGAAGACAAATTACTTCCAAACACTAAAATCGAAATAAACTTTGAGACTGAAAAAGATGATAATCTTATATGGAGGAGTGGAGGAAATCGTTGCCGAGTAGTCATCACCCGTCTTCAACTGTTTGTGCCTCGATTAATATTCAATTCAGAAGGAAGTAAGATTTATATGAGTGAGTATCTCAAACCATACAAATGGACTTATCTCAATGAAGTTATTCAACCTAACATTGCTAGCAACCAAGCTGTTGGTAATTTTAGAATTACAAACGGAATTTCAAAACCGCGGCATGTATGTGTTTTCTTTATCAATACTCCAAATATTGAATCACAGACAGCAAATCCATTTTTATACAATACTTTCAGCGTTTCCACAGATCCTCGAACTCTAAATAGATGTTATCTTGAAGTTGGAAATGGAAATGAATACCCCGATATTCATTACAAACCTTCAGAAGATCCTTCAAGAGTTTTTAGAGATGTGATGTCTTATGTTTTTGCCAACAATGATTTTCAAGGTGGAACACTTCTTAATAGACAAAATTTTGAGAATATTTTCCCGTTTGTTTATTTTGATTTGACTAAACAGAAATTAGACATAAAAGATGGAGTTACTAAACTTGCTTTTCATTATGAGTTATCTGGAGCGACTGCTGCAAATTATAATATTTACGCTCTTGTACTGCATGAGAGAGAAGCAGAAATAGAACAGCAAAGTGGAAAACTACTTCTCAGAGCTTAATTTAATATAATATATTATATAAATGACAACTTATATTGAATATGGGGTAACGCTTACAGATGGGCAAAAGTCAAAACTGTTTAGCGCAATTAAAAATAGATCACCTTTGGCACTTCGATTAAAACATTCTCAACTTCAAGGATCAGATGAATTAATGTTGACCCAAAGACAGTTAGCAAAAATACAAAAATCATTGGCAAATGGAACAGGATCAGATATAAAAATAAGTAAAACACAGATTACACGCTCAGTAAAACGTGGTGGAAATTTATTTACTAGTTTAATAAGACTTGGTTCAAAACTTCTTCCTTATGCAATAAAGGGAGTTTCAAAAGTTGCTCCTGAAATTGCTAAAGGAGCTGCAACTGCGCTTGGAGACATTGGAATAAAGAAACTGTTTGGAAAGGGGATAACAATTCCAAAAAAGTTTTTCCCATTTTTACCTCCTATTGCTAATGAGTTTACCCAAGCACAAATAGATCAAATTAACAAAATTTTTAAAACAGGAGGTCGACTTGTTATCAAACCAACTCGACAACAAATAGAAGGAGGATTCCTGGGAACACTTGCATCAATCGGAATTCCAATGGCAATTAGTCTGCTTCCAAAGTTGTTCGGATCTGGTTTACAGGTTGATAGGGGATCTTCAAGTAACACAAGAAGTGTTTATGTTCCACCCACACAAGGAGAAGGTTATTACCCTCCTCCCTTTAATGGTACTTGGGAAAATCCAATAGGAATGGGGGTAAAAAAAAAGGCAAAAAAAAAGTCCAAAGGCAAAGGTATTCTACTGGGAAAAAACAGCCCATTCAACTCAATTCCCATAATAGGAGACATTTTGTGATTAAACCCCTTTCAAACTTTGACTTAATGGAATGGATGAAAAAACTTGGTATTAAACATCTCAGAGGGATTTACAGTCGAGACCGTTTGCCAAATAAGATAAAAAAAGAATGTGGAATAATAAATCTTGATGATATTAAAGGACCTGGCACACATTGGGTTTGTTACAGAAACCTGGATTCAGTTGTCGAGTACTTTGATCCATTTGGTGTTATAATGCCGAGTGAGGCTTTGAAGTATTTTAATACCTCTGGAAAACAAATTATTTATTCGATAGATGAAATACAAAATCGCAACACTGTTCTCTGTGGTTATTGGTGCCTTTACTATTTGTTTGAGAGACAGAATGGAAAAAGTATTCTTGATGTAATACACAATCCTCATTTTGATAATGATAATAGTGATTTTATAAAAGAATACTTTGGAGGATAGATAAAGATTATTACAAAATATAAATTAAATAAAAGTTTTTTATATTAAAAAAGATTCTATAAATAATTATTTGTAATAATATTTTTCAAGATTAAATATAAAATTTATATTTAATCTGAATCCACTGGTGAATCCCTTAGCTTTTTAACCTTCTCAACTTTTTTTTCCAATTCTTTAACACTATCAACTATGGAATCAAATTTTGTGTAAATATCAATAAGTCTAAAAAGTTTCTTCTTTTTATCAGATTTTATTTTCAACCAAGAATAATCTCCTCTTCTTATTTTTTCCCACATCTCACATTCACCAGCCATTAACACTCGTGAAAGATCTACATTTTTATTCCGGAGAGTCTCTAACTCATCAATTATTTTTGTCCTTATTTCTTTCTCAAAATCTTTAATTGTTTCAACATCCATATTTTTTTCTATCTCTGAAAAGAATTTAGCTTCCATTTATCTTTAGTTTATACTAAATCGCCAGCAATTAGTTCTTTTCTTAATTCATCAATTGAATATTCAATTGATTCTAACCTTGAATACATATCATCTTCAAAAAAATTTAGCCTTAAATTTATTTTTTGTAAATACTCATTAATTTCTCTTAAATAAAAATCTAACATTTTAACTAACTTTCCTTCTTTTGGATCAGGTGGTTCCATAGGAAAACTCATCATTTTTTCACCGTTTTTAAATAACCCGCTTCCTTTTGAATTGCGTAAATAAGTACCATATGGGTTCTTAGGTGCAATTTTAGGAAAACCAAAAGATCTTTCTCTATCCATTTTCCTATAGTATTTATTATTTTTAAATTAAAAAAAAGAATTTCCTTTTATCGCCTTATGTAATAAATCAGACTCTTCTTTAATTTCCATAAGAATCTCAATTATCTTCTTGAAACGATTATCATTCTTTAATCTTGCAATATTAACATATTCAAAACTCTCATTAAGCATATTATATATCACATTAAGTTCACTTTTTACCAAATCAACCCTCAACGTCATTTTAATCTAATCATTATACTAAATGAAAGAATCATATTGCATTAAAGATAAAAGAGTAACTCCTTGCACTGAGCCAAGTGGTTACCAAACTGATAAAAGAGGAAGAACTCAATTTTATTGTCATTGCGCAGTTTGTGGTATCAAAAAAGTTAGATATGTAAAACAGGGGACAAAAAACTAATTAGCCCGTCTGAGAAGGCGGGCAAGCAAACTGGAGGAGATTTATTTGACACTGTTGTTGGTACAGCTGCAGATGCATTTGTTGAACATGCTCTTCCTTGGATGGGGCGTAAAGCAGTTGAAATGGGTCGATATGGGGCAAGTGAATTAATGAGAAATAAAAAATTACAAAAGAAAGCTGTAAATTATGGGATCAATAAATTGTCTCCTTTTATTCAAGATAGTGTTGGATCGGCAATGGATCAACTATCAACCAAAGTTAGACCAAAAAAAAGATATAAAACTAATAGACCCGATTTGGATGGAGCTGGAATTGATCCAATGACTGTTGTAAAAAAAGCACCAGAAATTGCAATGTTGACTACCCAAGAATTGATTCCATCGTTGAAACCAGTTTATGATCGATATAAATCTGGTGATATCATGAAATCAGCTTTTGGATCGGATCATGGTATTACATCTGGTAAATTCTGGAGAACACCCACAGCAGCTGAAGAAGCCAAGATGGGAATAATAAAAAAAGGTTCTAATCCTGAATTATTTTTTAAATTTGAAAAACCTTCTAGAAGAATGAAAAAGTCAAGATTTTTTGAAAATAATACAGAAGCTCTGGCAGATATGAATAACATTATTTCATCTAATCCTGATACATGGCCTCAGATATTAAGAACCAAATATCAGATTATTATTGATGATCACTTCTGGGAAAATAATCCTCTGACAAGTTTTGGAAGTGGAGTTGATATTCATAAAGCCATTCTTAAAGTAGCACCACGTAAAGGATTTACACTTCCTGGGCATAAGTATACGGGGCCTGGCAACCCATTGGAAGATCAATTAAAATATGATCCTCAGACTGGAGAGATATTGGAAATCTATGAACAACCAACTGGACGAACAGATGCTGTAAGTATGCAACACGATGTTGATTACTCTGTCTGTGGTAACAAACCAAAAAACGAACAAGTAAAATGTAAAAATGAAGCAGATAGAAAAATGATAAAATCATTAGATGCAATTCCTTGGAAACAGAGACAATGGGGACATACTTTGGCTAGAACAATGATTAACACAAAACAAAAACTTGGACTTGGACTTCAAAAAAACGCGCGCCGGCGTTGAGTAGTGATTGGTCTCAACAATTAGCCGATGAACTTCACAAACCAATCACAAGAAACTTTCAAAAGAGATCAGTCATCTCAAACGGGGTTGATGAAATCTGGGCTGCTGATTTGGTTGAGATGCAAAAGTTTAGTAAGTGGAATAAAGGTATTAAATATTTGCTGATGGTTATTGATGTGTTTAGTAAGTATGGTTGGATAAAGGGATTAAAAGACAAGAAAACTGAAACTGTTAGTAAAGCATTTGATGTCATATTTAAAAATGGTCGTAAACCAAAGATGTTGTGGACTGATAAAGGTTCTGAGTTTATCAGCAAACATTTCAAAGATTTTCTGAAGAAAAAAGGTATTAAACTTTATCACACTGAAAATGAAGAGAAATCTAGTGTTGTTGAAAGATGGAATAAAACAATGAAAAACAGAATGTGGAAAATGTTTACTGTGAATAACAACACTGTTTACGTGGATAAGATAGATAAACTGGTTAATGATTACAATAATATGAGACATTCTAGTATTAAGATGACTCCTGTTGAAGCGAGTAAAAAGAAGAATGAGAAAAAAGTTTGGTCTAATTTGTATGGCGAATCTATTTACTTAAAACCTGAGAAACCAAAGTTTAAGATTGGAGACCATGTTAGAATTTCAAAGTATAAAAGAAAGGTATTTGATAAAGGTTACACACCAAACTGGACAGAGGAAATATTTGTGATTGATAAAATTATTCCAACAAAACCTGTTACGTATTCAATTGTTGATCTGATGTCGGAATCAATAAAAGGATCTTTTTACGAACAAGAATTACAAAAAGCAAAACAGCAGACTTTTAGAATAGAAAAAATTATTAGGAGAGATAACAAGAAAAAGATGGCATTAGTAAAATGGAGTGGATATCCTGATAAATTTAACTCATGGGTGAGTTTTAAGGAGTTGGTTAATTTTTAATACAAAATTTGTATTAAAAATCTTAATCAGTTTCTTCCTCCTTATCAGAAATAATTAAATCTTCAATATCGCCAACCTCAACAGTCTCACTATCACTTTCACTATCACTGTTATTTTCTTCCTCAGTTATTTTTAATAAAGATTCTCGAGGTTTCAATGGTTTAACATAGCACTCATGAACTTTTATTTGAAGAGATGTAACAGTCTTACTTATGAATATTCCTTCAACTATCAATGCCATTTTGACATTGCAATACTGATCAATATATTTAAAAGGATTCAAATCTTTCTTCACCTTGGTCTTGAATAGAGAAAGTATTTTCTTTGACTTCTCAGAGTAAATAAGTTTTGCATATAAAACTGGAGCAGCTGTCTCATCTTTTCGTGTTTTCTTTTTACCTTTTTTATCAGTATATTCAACCTGTTTGTAATAAAGGGGGGAAGACAGGGTTGATGCCATGTCAGGCCCGTATTCACTTTCTAGATGATTGCAGCATATTTCTCCGATATTATTCAAGGTATCAAAAAATGCTTTTTCCTCTGTATTTGGTTCACTATCTTTTCCCCAGAGACAAACTGGAATACTGTAGCCAACAAGTTTGTTATTTTCTTGGTTTTTCTTTTCACTTACTCCAAAAGAGAAAAGGAATGGAGTTTCAATTACGAGAGCACCTTTCTTTCCATTTGGATATTTTACTTCAATTGGGATTCGTTTGTATTTGATTTTGCTATCCTTTACTTTGAATTCTTTGGCTTCATTGAAAATAATATTTTCTGGTGTGAGACGATCATAACTTGACAACTGCATTTTATTATAAGAAAATATTATTTTTTAAATCAAAATTATTTTTCAAAATATATAATCCTTATATAAAATGATCCTTGGTAGTTCTGAACTAGATAAATTCATTGTTGAACCATGGATGAAACTCGAACCATTTGATCCAAAACTAATAAAAAAAATCCAACCTAATCATCCATATAAAATTCTTTTATGGATTTTTTACAAATATAATCCCAGCTACAGCTCTGGGAAAGGAAATGATGCCAACCCAGATTATGATGGTTATAATGAAAATGTCGTTGATTTTTACTTCAGAATGCTGGATGATTATAATAGATATGGAATTGCTTTTGAACGTAATTGGGATCTTTTTCCTGATAATAAACTCGGGGTATTTGAAGATAAAGAATTTGAAAAATGTAAATATTACTTAGTTGATAATTACCATGATAAGAAAGTTTTACTATTTAATAAAGTAAAAACAATTAATCTAAATAAACATGACAGTGGAGAAAAACCTCTATCAGAAGTGGAAAAACAAAAAAGAGATATGATTAAAAAACAAACAAATAAAAAACTTCAAGTTGCATTAATGGACCCAGATGTTTATCATAGTGTTGAACTTATTAAACTTATAATCAAAGATCCAAGTTGGCATATTAAAAAATTTAATCATCGTATGAAATATTATGGAATAAAAGATTTTCTTAAAATAGAATTTGATTAACCCCTGCAACCTTTCAAAACTCTATAAGCGACCCACCCTCCCCAAAACCTATAAAAAGATGAATTGCCTGCAAAATCCCCACCCACTCCATAATGTCTGAGTAGTTATTAGAGGATGATTTACGCCTAAATTTTACTCCTGTTTATTTTCTGTCATTTCCGCGAGCCACGCAGTGGCGAGCCATTAATTTCTGTATTTTCCACAATTTCCAAGATCTACAAATTTAATCGGATTTTTTAATTTTTTTTAGGTAGAAATTTTTGGAAAAAATGGAAAAAAACTCTGATTAATTTCTGTCATTTTTGGACTAAGTGGGTAGGGGACAGAGTTAATCAGGAAATGACAGAAAATAAACAGGGGTAAAATTTAGGCGTAAGGCATCCTCTAATAACTACTCATCTGCTCCAACAGTAGAAAAAAGTCCCTTCAAGACAATCGCAATGCTGAACTCTGATTGTAGTACATGGACATGGTCGACATTCTAAGAACATTTTCAAAGCAGAACGTACAGGACACTGGGTACAGCTCTTTCTGAAGTGCTCCCCTATTTGGCAGCTTCTGATCACAACCTTTACACTTCTCAGTTGTACCTGCATTGGTCCGTCTAGAGAGTGAACATCCTGTTGTGTACCAGAAAATAATTGTTGGATTCCACGTACTATGGAGAAGTGAAAGAAAATGTGCGGGCTGTCCACAGATCTTGTGTTAGAGCAGGTATTCATGAGAAGCATGAAGATGAGTGGCGGCTTAATAACGAGAGGAAGAGGAATGACAGAGCAACAGCGGCTGATATGGGTCCTTTCGATGCCAGTCTGTGCTGAGATGAATAATACTATGCTGGATCTCACAGGGGTCTCTTACAGTACCAGCGAGCAAAATGTGGACATTTCAGAGCCCTGAAAAAACCGTGACATGAAAGATACCCAAACTCTGCTAAATGCCTTAGCTGAGTAAAATCCCTTCACTGCTCAACAAGGCCTAAAAACATCATGAATGGTGTCCATACAAATGATACTGTAAATATAGATGACGCTAAGGATATTGGACAGGGCATCTCAGCGTCAATGACTGGAACGTTTGTCACGGAGTTTGCCTTCAAACAAAGTAACCAGGCTGTGACTCCTGGTACAAAGTCATAGGGTTAAAATTGGTGAAGGGAAATGCAAGTAGACCTGCAGTTTCTATTCCAGTGTATAATTGCAGCTTTGAAATCATTGAATGAAATGGAAGCAACTTTCAAAAAGTGAACTATGTAGCTATTTACCTGCTGCTGTCTTTGATTCTTCACTTATGTTGCTCCAACTACACAAGCCAGTTCTTGCTCATGCTATTTGGGCTCTGACTATGGAAAGCTCAGATGTTACAGTTTCTCAAGGAGAGCTCCAATTTGTTGTGGATCGTGGTGCACTCATTCACTTAATCTCTATGCTGCGAGGGTCTACCTATCGGAATATCTGTGCATTTTAAATGCAATTGTATGGACCAGGAGTATCGACAGGTGATCATTGTTTTTGATGGATACCCCACAAAGAGAATGTCACAGCAAATACTTGCAGGGTAGAAAGTAGCTGCGATCGTCACATTTACTGACGACAAGAAACTTAAAATGAAGAAGGATTACTTCTGGCAAACAAAAGCAATTAACAGTCCTTCATTAATATGTTTAGTCGTTATCCTCAGCAGGCCAATTGCTGATTTGCTCATAATAAACAAAGCTGTAGAAAGTTCAAGAACAGTGGACACCGCGCTGGAAGGGGATGACACGGATCTTCTCATTCTGCTCTGTTATCATGCAGAGTTAGATGTATTAGACCTTTTTTTTCCAACCAGAATCAAAAGCAAATTCCAAGCGTCGATTCTGGAATAAAAAATCAGTGAAGGAAAAGCTTGGCCAAGAGATTTGTCGTCACTTTGTTTTTATCCATGCTATCAGTGGATGCGACACGACCTCTGGATTGTATAGAATTTGCAAAGATCTTCCACTAAAGAAGTTTCTCAGCGACACCCACTTTCATGAACATGTCTAGGTGTTTGACAGTCTTCCAGCGTGTTGGTCTTTACAATGGGAAGCCTAAAGTAGGGCTTGATGGACTGCGATCTCGTCACTAATATGAAAAGGTGTCCACTGGTACTTCCCAGATTTAGCCTCAAAGCCTGCGTCCTACTTCTTTTGCTGCATCATACCACAGTATTAGAGTCTACCACCAACAGCTTATCCGGTGGAAGGGCAAAGAAGAACAAGTACCTTGGGAGGTCATAGGTTCGAATCCTGTCTGTCCCACGCTCGTGACATGCTGATTATTTCATTTTCACCAGGAACCTGTGACGGTGATGGGCCCCTAAATTTCACATGATCTTGAGTGTCAAGTTGTCTGTGGACACTGTAGAGGCAATAGTTGCACCAATGCTACAGCACTTCAACTGATGTAGATCAAGATGATTGAAGGTCTAAAATAACTAATACACTTTTTTAATTTTTGCAAATTGGATTATCAAAGTTCCGATTAGAAAAATCTAATTCATAACTCAAAATAGCGCTTTTTCTATCGCAAATAGAATTCAGCCTCGTTTTCAAGTAACTGATTCAGGCAGGTATAATTAAACTGAATTTAAGTGTCTTCCCTTGCGTAGATTTTCCTAGACTTTTAATATGTATCTTAAAGAGTCTTTCTTATTTTAAAACTGAAGAAAAAGCTTCTGTTGCAATTAGTGACAGGTCTATCAGTACGTTGACTGGACTATTCGGCCTCAGAGCCACTTGGCTTACTTTGTAGCAGACCGCGTGACCCAAAAAAACGACGGGATGAACTATGCCTTACTCAGCCTCGTCGCCTGAGCATTATCCCACCCCAGCACTGTTCCAAGGTATTAGCCCTGGGGACGAGGTGCTTGCGGTTCCTTTGACCCTTGATTCCTAGCGTTCCAAGCCTCGCAAAAATTGCAAGATGGCCGCACGAGATTCAGATGATGCTGTCGACTTTACAGACGAAGGAGAGCTTGCCGAGGTCAACAGCCTCGTGAAGAAAATTTTTGACATTTTGAACAGGGAGACTTCCCGGGTTCGTAAGGAAAAAGGAGCTTTTGAAGATGTAGCAAAGAAACTCGAGCACGTCCATTTTTCTAAGACGTTAAAGCTGAACATTGGCGGCCAGCTGTTTACAACGAGTCTAGAAACAATGAAGAAAGATCCTGGGTCAATGCTACATGCGATGTTTTCCGGTAGATTTGATTCAAAGCCCGCTGAAGACGGTTCGTACTTCATTGACCGCGATGGAACTCACTTCCGGTATATCCTGAACTACCTTCGAACAGGGCAGCTTGTTGTTCCAGAAGACAAGATCGTTCGTAAAGAGTTGTTAACTGAAGCTGAGTTTTACCAAGTCCAAGGAATCATTGATGAGCTCAAAGCCAGTCCCTTTGAAGATTCCATTATTTTGTCCACAGGGCACCGCCAAACCTTGACCAGTTGGTTGAAACACACACTGACAAGTGCTGGCCACACCTACTCCCTGATATATCGCGCCTCTCGTAATGGCTGGGCAGCCTCCAACTTTCACTCTTTCTGTGATCGCAAGGGACCAACTGTGGTGGTTGTCAAAAGTGGGAATTATATCTTTGGAGGCTACACAGAGCAACACTGGGAATGTAAGTGGCATAGGGGAACTCATAGCTCTTTAAAACAAAAGCGACAGGGTTAAAATTTGTGACTGATTGGTTTGATATAGCAGGGGTGTCACTAAGGTAATTCAAATTGCTGGGTGTATGCAGTTAGCAAATGTCCTACCATCCCAATCTTGGCTACCCATGGGGGTGCGGGGGAGAGAGACATCTGAATTTCGAGCATTATAGAGTTTTCTGGTGACGTCACCTACTTTTGCGAGTAGGGTCGGTATTTTCTGATTGGCTATTGCGTGTACGTTACTGAAAAACCAACCCTTTTATTATTGGTTGAACCGGTTGAGGAAAACATCTGGTTTGAAATAGTGTTGACAGGCAAATGGCCTCTTCACTAAGTGAAGACTCAACCATAATAGCATCTGACAAGGAACACTTTCATTCCAAAACTGCAGTGTTACTTTAGGCACTTGTAACAAAAAATGCACTACCAGTACAGTCAGATAGACTATTAAGCTAAAACAAAGTTAATTGCCAACAGAGGAACTGTAGGTCATCACGCTCCAGTCACTTCTCTCAAGAAAAACAAAATGGACTGTGTCAGTGCCTAAGAAATGATCTTGACTGGCTCACAGCACAATTCTCCTTAGTTGGTGTTGCTTCGGTTTAAGCTACAATTTGGATCTGAAGTTCACTTACCATGAGAATTCAACATCCTGCAAACTACACGTAGGTCACTTTAAAAGAGCTCATGCAGTCTAGCTTCAAAACATAGCAGGAAATCATCACATTGACAGACAAAAAAACTACACACATGCAGCCTTTCAGGTACTTCAGAGAAAACCAAATTAATTAAAATCTTTTTGGAAAGGTTATTTAGCTTAAGGCTTCAATCAACAGAGGTCATAGAAAATCAGTACTAAACTATACATCTGAGATCAAATCCTGCCAGAAACAAACCATTGAGTGAGGAAACAATATGTATGAATCAGACCAGCTTCATGACCTCTAAATGTTAGACTCAGAGCGACAAGATTTGCTCGATTTGAGCAGGCAATGATCTGATTGGTGGTATAAATTGACACAAGCAAACTCAGGCATCCAGCCCACTGTTCAGGGGAGGAGCGTGGGCTCATTTTCAGATCAGTGTATGGTATTTATTGAGCCTACTGTGACAATCTTTTGATGAAAATAACAGAAAGAACCTTGAATTATGAATCTTGGTATAACAAATGGTGTTCTTTTTTTGTTGTTGTTTTTATTTTCTTTATAATTTTATTCATTTATTTTTTTTTATATTAAGAGTAAACTATAATATACTACTTATTAACCGAGTCAGTAAGGTCATAATACAGGGAAATCTCAGACTGAGGCCTAATTGATATATTAACTGAGCAATAGCAAAGTCAATACATCAAGGCTGAGGTCTGAGATTTTTCCTGTAATGACTGAACAGAGGAGGTTAATAAGTTATCTATTATATGGCTTTTTCATTATGGACCCTAGCCTGTGATCAATTAAAACCAAAAACTGGTCACTGGATATAGCTTAAAACACATCACCTCAATGAGTTGTTGCACTTCAGCCCCTTTTTGACAGCTGTCAATTGACCATTTCATGGATGTCCATAAGGATGTCCACTATTAAGTTAGGCCTTGGACACCTAGAATAGCTAGTAATGCCCAGTCATTACAAGAAAAAAGAGTACAATAAGAGCATGCATAATATTGTAGCCATAAAGAAGATCCTCAATATAATGAAACCTTGTTACGCCCAGCTGTTTTTCATATTATTAGGGTCTCCACAATAGCGAGGTGTGCACAAGGTGATGGGTCAACTCTAGTAAAATGTAATCTCTATACTTGTCTATTACAGAGAGTTCTCTCAGTCTACAGGATTGAAAGCTTCATACTATATTCCTCCCACTTTGCACTCTTCTATTATATGGACACTTGGCCTTCTCACTTTGGAGTCTTGATTATAGGGAGTTTGGCTTTATTCCAAACTGTCTTCCGTACAATTGTTAAAGCACTTTAATGAAGAGAATATTTTTAAGAATCAAGTCATTTTTCGTCTGACCGTTAACTTTGCTGTTAGGACTTCTGTGTTACAGTCAAATCTCTTTATTACAGATACTAAAGGGACAAAATCAAGTGTCTGTATTAAAGAGCTTAGGAATTGTTTGAAGTTTGATAGTTTTGGGACCATGCAGGCCTCAGTTATTCAAAAGATCTCTATCCAGTGGATAGTGCAATTGGTTTCCCAAATACTTATCCGCTGGATAGTGATTTATCCAGTGGATAGCGCTATCCAATGTTTAAACAACCTGGGCCAGAACTATATCCATGATAGGGTGGTATCCATATTATAGAGGTGCCTGTTAGGAGGGTTTGACTGTAGTAATTTGACCAGTGATATAATGTATAGAGATATTATATAGACACTAGTAACTCATGTGGTCTAAGTGTCTGGTGGGGGGGGGGGGGGGGGGGGGCGTGAGGGAAAGACAGCTGCACTTTGGAGTTGATGTAGCATATGGTGCCTGGTTCTTTAAACCTTCACTCTTATCCAGACAAAAATACAACATTCCCTATACCCATATAGGACCTCGCCCCAGTTTATGAAGGCATCCTAAGTTAATATCTTTCTTGTAGGTGTGGTGGTTTAATTTCATCCTTGGTGTAAATTTTATTTTCCTTTGTTTCAAACTCATTATCATACAGTACCATATCCAAAAACAAAGGAAAATAACATTTAAACCAATGATAAAATTGAACCACAACATTGGTATTGTTTGTTAACAAATTCCCCATTGTTATGAGCCATTTACTTGTTAACTAAAGATATATCTTAGAAGAAGAATTTCCTGAGTTTGAAACAAAGGAAAATAAAATTTACACCAAGGATGAAATTAAACCACCACACCTACAAGAAAGGTATTAACTTAGGATGCCTTCATAACCTTGGGCGAGGTCCTATATGGGTATAGGAATGCCTCTTCAATTCATCAACGGTACCGGCTTCCACACCATGTTCTTATAAGGAAATGTGGGTCTGTCTGTCTGTGGTTTTTCTGAAACAGAAATCCCACACTAATAATTATACCCAATGGTATTTTTTGTAACCTCTACTTCTCTGTTTTTGCCTTAAAATAAAGAGGGGAATAATTTTGTTGACTTTCTCAGACCAAATACCAAACCAAAATGGTCGAAATTGTAAGCTCACTTCCCTTGATTATAAAAATGGCTTAAAAACCATTCGCCAACAAAAATGGTCGTTTTAGAGAGGTGGTCGTCGTTAGTGGAGTATCGAGTGTAGATTTTATAGGCTTGCTAGCCCAAGGTCACTTTATCAATGCACACGTTTTTTCTTCCTAGTTACTCCTAATGGTGCCTACAGAACAGATCCAAACTCCTTCCTTTTTAGCTTGGTGAATCCCAGTGGTCTACAGCCTACAAAGATGTCTCTTATTCCCGGAATGGAGAGTTATGCTATTAATTGCCACAGTGGCTATGGGCCTAGATTTGGAAGTGGAATCGATCTTCACATTCCTAGCGCGCCTAATTCTAATAATTGCTCAGTCAACTTGAATAAGACATATCAGCTGCCTCCTGGACAGAATGCTAACACCTTCCTAACTGGAAACCAGAATTTTCCTCTAGCCGAAATGGAAGTCTTTAAGTTTGAAAAGTAACTGAGGTTCATGGCGGTTTGACTCTTGAAGTTAACATTTATCAATTCTGCATTTTCGGTGGCAAATAACAGATACCGTGATACCGTAAATTTTGTAATTTACGCCCCTATCAAATAAACCCCTCTTGCCTTGGCGATGTTAAGTTTGTGTTAGACGCCCCTTTCTAATAAACGTCCCTGTCGAATAGAAGCCCCCCCCCCCCCCCCACGGCAGTTACGATAGTCTGGCCAGTTTTTCACCGCCTATGACATTGTCAGCTTTGTAAATAAAAAGACTTAAAATAGCTTTTTTTTATCTCGGCGAGTAAATGTGACTTCATCGACTTTGTGTTGAATCGATTCGTTTAATTTTTTCCTCATACGTATGCTCGATATGCAGGGACGATACAGAGCTTGAAGGTTTCACTCTTGACAACATTCCTTCATTTACACTTTTTATATCAGCATCACATGATCAAACGGCTGTCTTAGAACACGCCTTTACAGCATTACTGTGGCCGATCTAGGCGGGGGGGGGGGGGGTTGGGGGGTTTGATCGAACCCCCTTAATTAAAAGAGCCAACGTCAAAAACTTGTAGAAATATGACTGATAAATACAGTCAATCTTAAATGCAATGAATTCATAACCAAGTTAAGCCTCTGCTTCTCAATAAAGCTTAAACGTTTTTCCACCCCGTCTTTGACGAAACACAAAATTGAAAAAAAGATAAAATTAAGGCAGTATATTTTTATCATAAATTTTTAAGTGCAAATTTGCATCGTTGTTAGCAGGTTTTAGTTATATTTTGATGCAAAAAGAATGGCATTTTCACTTTAAAAAATGAGATATTAAAACAAGCTGACTTTGCCTCAAATTGGCGGAAATCGCGTTTCCGAGGACTTGAAATTTACAAAATTTCCGGGAGAGGATGCCCCGGGCCCCCCCTACAGGGGAGCCACCGAAGGTAGCCCCCTTTCATCGAACCCCCGCTACTAAAAACCTGGATCCGCCCAAGCATTGCTCCTACAAAGTACTTCATGCTAAACTTCTTCAACGCTATAGAAGGGTCCTATTATAGCGTAGTGGCTTTTAGCAAACGAATTCCCAAATATTACGCAATTTCCAAAATTAGTACGAATCAGACAAGGGAACTTGATTGCGAAGTTGCCAATCAAGTGTCTGACCCCGTTTTCAACTTTTCGGGGAAAGCAGCAATGGCGAGTATAGTGAAAAAAAAATTGAGGCTCTTTTCATGGACGAACGCAGAAAACGTACCCACATAAGGTTCGCAATAAGCTCCCGCTTTGTGTTTATTCAAACCCAGAACCGTTTTCAAAACATCTAAAAAAAGACAAGACAGGAAGTGTCAGCGCATTAGGAAGCCCTATCCCCCCCCCCCCCCCCCGCTTCTCCGCAGATTTCCCTAAAATTGGTCTTCTCCAGGTACAAGGAGGAATAATTATATTGTTTACCAGGCTAATAATTCTTGGTTCATCTACTCCTGTCTACTGGAAAATTAGTTTAGTGAAAATTAATTTAGTGCTTCAAAAAGAACAGGGCATTCGCCATTTATACATCTCCCACAATGAACCTCGTTTCCCTTCCTTTGCAAAGCATACCCACCCCCCCCCCCCCCCCGCCCGCCAAATTTTACATAACGTTTGTTTTTCATGGGCATAAAAGTTGTCCCAGAGATACTGAAAACAATGCTTGTGCATTGGAGGCCGGACAAACAAGGTGTATTATGGGAGATGTTCACATGGTAAATATAACAAATTTTGCTGTTCTGTTATTCTTTTGTTATTCAGTGAGATGTTAATGAGTATATGAGATGTTTTTCTGCAAGACCGTATACATACGAGGGTAGTTTCGAAAACGAAGCACTCGAAGAAAAGTCAAATAGTGGTTATGGCAACGCATTGTGGCAATAAAAGGCGTAGTTATATATCGGCTAATCTAAGCTATCAGATTACACATGAAACGCGCTTGCTTTAACATGACACTAAGATAGATAAATTTTTAACTTGTCTCTTTTTGTTTGTCTTGTTAATTGCAGGTAATCCTACATTACTGACACTATACAGGATAGCTCGTGCGCCCGCCCGCACGAAAACAAGAACACTTGTGATTTCAGAGCACTTTCTCGAAAAAAGCGAAGCTGCGTCGCACCGACGATCTAGGGGAGGGGGGCCAGGCATACCCAGCCCCCCCCCCCCAGGGCCGCTAAAAGGTGATGCATTCGTCTCCTTTTTCAGCCCGCATAAGTTCGCAAATACTATACACGTTATTAAAAATTAATCTAAGCTATCAGATGTTAGGTTAAAAATTAGACATGAAACACGCTTGCTCTACGTCAATAAAAGAAATAAATTTTTAACGTCTCACTTTTTGTTTGTCTTGTTTTGCAGCTAACTAAAATGGGTCGTCAACTTTCGCCCCGGGGGGGGGGGTACTCCCTTATATATGCTACATAGGTATGTGCCGCCCCCACATTGGGTAGGGATTTTGGGCCGTTTTGGTCTGAAATCGGGTATACACTTTGGTCTGGAATCGGGTATGGTTTTCGAGGGAACTACGGGAGTGTATGAACGTATTTATCGTTTCAATTCCAATTGAGGAAGAAAGAAAGAGAAATATACGAATTCGAAACGAATTTGAGGAATTTTTTCGTTTCCGTTCTAATCTAGTAATGCTAACATAATTTCTTCCTAAAGGACAGGTCTGAAAACTGGTATTAATTTTAGAGGTCTGGTCTGAAAACGGGTCTGGTAAATGACATTTTTTGGTCTGAAATAGTGTTAGGATTTAGAGTACCGGGCGGCACACCCCCACCAAGAATTCCCAGGAGTACTCCCCCTCCGGACCTTTCGCTGTGTCACTCTCCGTAGCAGTGTGAGCAGTTGATCTAGGCCGGGTATTTTTCTTGCAGACATGATTATGTTGAAATCGTTATAGTGAAGACATTGCTTAACACTTTTCACTTAACTTAACTGAATGAGTTAACGGCCACCTAATATTCCATCCGTTGTCGTTGTTCTTGATTTTTTATTTCAATTAAAGTCCACAATGTCGCAGTGCTAAATGTTTGCCAGTCAGTACTGTTTATAATAGCTTTCGAGTTTTAGTAACTTTTAAAAACTTAATTTCTGTCCCTTTTCAGTAGCCAGTTTCGGTCGTATCAGTCCTTCTTATGCAAATTCCATGGTGTCCATATTCAACTTTATAGTTATACATGTGATTGAAGAAGGCGAATATACGAGTGCTTTAATGCTATATTGCACCTTATAAATAATAAATTATAACTATTTTCATGTGGACAGCAGTTTAATTAAATAACGAAACGAAACGGTAGATGAATAACCTGGAAACAATGTTCTAGTTAGACATAAATCCTGCAGGTGTTTTTCCTGCAAAGGCCAATAAAAAGAGAGAGTGTCGCGTTTATACCGTTGGTTATCCACTCTCCATAAATAACGCTCAACTTTCTGATGGACTAGAACTAAAGAGAAGACTATGATTACTTTGTTGCTCTCCTGTACTCTTTTCCTGTCGCTTTCTTGGAAACAAGTGTCAGCCTGTTCTCAAGTACAGGGTATGTGTCGATTAAACAAGTAGCTAAGGAATATAAAGCAACATTACCCCTTGGCGAATTCAGTAAAAACGCAAATATCTTTTGAAACAGTCTTCCGGTCTGACAATGACTTCAGTTCCAAAATGCAACATGAGAAAGACAGAGCGAACATTATAGCGTTTCGCTCCTGCCATTAGTTTTCGTATATGCAATGGAGAGATATCTGGGTGCGGGATTCGGTGATGTCTTCATCTACAGGGTGTCCCAAAAGTTCGTTCCTCTAATTTCATGCACTATAACTTTTGATCAAAACTTTATTTTTACATGAAATTTCTAGAAGATGTTTATTTCTCTATCAAGTACATGTATTCAGAATTTCAGTAACTGGCATGCCCTTTTTGTTTTGTTTTTTTTTTTTATCACATTCTGTAGCTGCTGCAGCGTGAAGTGAGATACAGCGTGTAGACCCACAAATGATCCATTTTGAGCTTTTCTATCACCTGGTGCGCAGGATCCAGTTCAACCCCCAAACATGCAACATTTATTTAGTTTAGGCAGCTGAAAAAAATATATTTTGGGCATTCGTCCAAAAAAGATAATAATCCTGGCCCCCTTTCTCAGTAAGGCTTTTGTACTTCTTTACAAATTTGAAACGAGCTGGGCGTTAATTTGCAGACTAAGCAGAGGTTTTTTTTTGCCATCTCAGGGGCCTCTAATTTTAAACATTTAAAAACAGCTTTTCATGACCCTGTTATTTGGCTTGCTAACTATGTGAGACTGAGCTTCCTTGTCGAGTCTCATTTTGTATCTATCCTTCTTTAAAACTATTTTAACTACTTTGTTCGGGGGCTTTTGGTCTTCCCCTTAGTTTCTTGCCTTCAAAACCTTTATTTCTCCATGATCATTCTACCACCCAACATTCGGATTTTTCCAGTTTTTATCAATTTCTACAACAGATAAGCCAGTAAATCGTAGTATACAGGCTTATGCTCTCACGAAGCTGAACGTTTTTGAGTTAAAGGGGTTTATCTTTCGTGATATTCACAAAAAAAAAACAACAAAGGAGAACGAGCAATTCGGGCTATGAAATACAAAAAATATGTGGCTGGAACATATACTCGCGCACGCTCACCTTTGGCGCGGAAGTACACAGATCGAATATTCGAGTCAAAAGATATCACAACAAGTATGAAAATAATGAATTATATTGAAAGACACAACTTTTGCTGAAATGATTTGCTTACCAAGTCCAATCGTACTGAAATACAGAATTATGAAGTAGAGGAACCAACTTTTGGGACACCATGTATATCATGTAGACTACAACTGAAATTTTAAAGAGTTGAATGTTAAAAAAACACCTGCATCCCACGGAGTTTTTACACAGACTGAAAAAGTTTCCACAAGAAAGAAGCCGCGTTGTCAGTAAATTCGACCTTCGTCTCATGTTTTCTCTCAGTATATATACTCTGAACTGTTTTTGCTCGAAGCCGTTTAGGTGGCACTTTCATCAAATGACAAAGAGCTACAAGAAAGAGAAACGTTCAGATACGAAACTAATAGGAAACTAACTTTTATGACCGAAATTATAACAAAAGAATCCTGTTGGACACCAAAGAACCAAGTAGCACTGTTTCAGTCTTTTTTAAAGAAGATATTTAGTGCATGTTTCCCTGCTCTGTTGTTTGCTAACTTCATGTTTCCTTACTGGACTTTGCTGTCAGGTCCATGTCGTGAAATGGCGTTTCCAAGTTTTCTTTTCTTTGCTAACAAGCGCTTGCTGAACCACACCATAAGAGTTTTACAAGTTCAAGGTCTAGATGAGTGCGAGTTGCGATGTTACCACGAACACAATTGTGTCAGTATTAATTTTAAACACAAAGTGCTTACAAGTGGAAAATACAGCTGTGAATTGAACAATTCAACACATGATGGCGAGCATGAACGAGACCTTGTACCTGACCAAGATCACTTTTATCGTGGAACAAAAGTAAGATGATGAAAACTTTCGTTAATTATTTCTTGTACATTTTCATTTAAAATGTGCTGTGTTTTCAGTTGTTAGAAACGGTGAAGAACCAGAAAAGTAAATACTTGTGTTATTTAGTCTAAATGGCTAATAACACCCTTGTTGTTTTGTACCGGTGGTATAGGCGTGACATATCTCTCGCAAAATTAAGTATGTCTACCAAAAGTTCTTTCACTTTTAGCCAAATGACATTAAAATATAGCAGGGGTAACCAAAAAGTTATCTTCGGGTAAACAAAACTAAACATAAACAAGGCCCAGTAAAGCCGGGTTTTACAGAAGGAAATGCACGCATTAAACTAACTTGAGAAATCCCTACTAACGAAACAAATTTAGTGGCCACCTGAAAACTCTATAAGACAATGTCACGTCCCCTGCAAGAGTTAAAATCACATCAAGCTTGCTATATTGATTAAGCCGAAGGATGTTACAAAAATGGCATTTATATTATTTTTTGACTATAATTTTAAAGCAACTCCGAAACACAGTGCCTTTTGCGAAAGAACATTCAAATGCTTTATTATTTTTTTTTTTTTTCAGAATGCTTGCTCCACCTCTCCCTGTCAAAATAACGGTACGTGTCAATCAGGCTTCACCAAGAAAGGATATCGATGTTTGTGTCCTGATGGTTGGACAGGTGGAACATGTAACATGGGTAAGGCTCATGGCGTTCTTCACTAAACACTTAACCATAAGCCGGTTTTCTTGCCTTTTTTCAGGCAAGGAAATGTATAAAAAAAGCGTCATTCACGTGCAAAGTTGTCGTTTTACTAATCTATTAAAACGTACTGCTTTTTTGCTCGTTGCCGTCGCCGTCGCCGTCGCCGTCGCCGTCGCTTAAGCTCCTCTATGTCTATACTATACCGGTGGCTCAGTTTTCGTGTCGACATGAAAAGCTATCCAGACCAGCAAAGTATGAACACCTGTTCACGCTGCACAAAACAGTGACACAGAGAACCCTGTCCGATATGTGACGTACCACCTTCGAGATCGCTGCGGCGTGACTTCGCTTCGTTACAGAAATCGCGCTGAAATCACCCTCCTCGCATGTGTGAAGAGAATCTTTCTGATATTGCTTTTGTGCTCGGTGCAAGAGCTATCTATGGAGCTTTAGTAAAATCCAACTAGTGGTCTATCATCAATGCTGCGTTCTGATTGGTTGAGCTACTACTAGGCTATATGTTATAGCCCACTAGTAGCGAAAAGCGCGGGCTTTTTGGCGACAAAAAAGGATTAAAGTCTAGCTTTAACTACCGTAAATCCTCTATTAAGCCTCCCGGGGGGCTTATTTATTTCAAGCCCATTTGAGGGGGGGTTTAATAGAGACGGGAGGCTTATTACGATGGTATCAGTTCTCCATAAAGAACTAAAATACAAAGTGGAAAAGCTCAAGTACAAGAAGTTTTAATTCATGCAGCCGAGGATCAGAATGAAATCCGAACTTCCAGTTGGTAATAAACCATCCTGGATCAGTCTACACGAAGTTTTGCGGTCGTGATTGATTAATACAGCCTATCATTTATTAGTGAAGAATAATTGGGCGTGGGGAGGGGGGCTTATTAGAGGGAGGGGGCTTATTTGAGAGGGGGGGCTTAATAGAGGATTTACGGTAGTTAAAGTTTTTTTATTCTCGATATTGTTTACCAACTAGTTGGATTTTACTAAAACAATTATTATTCCTCTCGCTCTCATGGCCTTCGTCTCAAGTTTTCTGTCAGTATATACTCTGAACTGTTTTTGCTCAAAGCCGTTTAGGTGGCACTTTCATCAAATGACTAAGGGTTACAAGAAAGAGAAACGTACAGATACGAAACTAATAGGAAACTAACTTTTATGACCGTGGACTATTGACTCAGAGCCCATTCGGACTCGAGGAATAATTGTTAAATGTCCAGTATAGTGTGGACCGGTATAGCCTTAAACTCTCAATGACGGTTCTATTAACTATAATATCCTAGATATTGATGAATGCGATGAAAATAGTCACAAGTGTAGCAAGAACGCGACTTGTATAGACACCAAGGGATCTTACAAATGCAAGTGCAACCATGGTTTCCAAGGTGACGGCTACAACTGCACAGGTATCGCAGTGCTCTATCTTTCTGCTTAAAATTTTAAAAAGAATAACTACACACTTATTTATTTTTTTTTTTTCATCTGTCGAATGTCCCAGAATTTTCTGTGGCGAAGAATTGGTGTTCATGG